>MU692057.1:0-64040 GCA_026770625.1 Nicotiana glauca
TCACCTCAATACAACACTAAGATGTGCAAATTCGGGGTTTTAAACCCTCAGAATATCATTCACAAGTATTACTCAGCTCTAGCCGGCCGATAATCTAGCTCGCCAAACCTTTCCCTCTTGTATCTACCTCCTCGAGTGTGGAATCTGATCAAAACCATAAGGGATACATCAAAATAGTCCAATGGAACATAACCCAATCGAAATAACTCGAAAAATACCCAAAAACACGAAGTTGGAAAAACCCGAGCCCCCGGCCCACTTCTCGAAAAATTACAAAATTCACATTTTTGGAATCCTCGTCTCGTGACGAATCCATACATATAAAGTTTATCAAAATCGGAGTCTAATAGCCCCTTCAAATTCCAAAATTTCAATACGAAAAACCAAGCCCTAAATTCTCCAATTTCCACCCAATTTTTCAGAGATTTAGATGATGATTCTGTAATAATATCAGGAAATTAACTCATAAAACTTACCTCCAATCGAAACCTAGGTGAAATTCTCTTACTCCCTCGTCCAATAGCTCCAAAATGTGCTCAACAATAGTGGAAATGGGTTTTTGCTCGTGAATGTTATGTTATAAAACCCTTCTGTCCGCCCAGCAATTCCTTCATCGCGTTCGCGACTTTAGCCACGCGAACGCGATGCTTTATTTGATCTGGCTCCCAGGCTATCCGACGCGAATGCGACAATCACAACGCGAACGGGATGGCCCACTTCCCTGGCCTACGTGAAAGCATCACCACTTCACGCGATCGCGATCAACAAGATTCCACATGTACGCTATCGCGGGCCTTTCCTTCGCGAACGCGAAGGAAAAATCCCAGACTCCCTCAAAATACCGTACGCGTTCGCATTACTCCTCACGCGAATGGGATGAACAAAAGTCTGCAACACCCAACAGCAAAAATCTGCTATCTCCCAAGGCCAAAACTAGTCCGTTTAAACACTCGAAATCACCTTGAGGCCCCCGAGACCTCAATCAAAACCACCAACTTGCTCCAAAACATCATACGAACTTGTTCCAATCATAAAAACACATCCTTAAACACAAAAATCATCAAATCATGACGGATTCAAGCCTAAGTTTCAACTATAACTTCCGAAACCAACATTCAATCAAAACCCGACCAAACGATGTCCGAATGACCTGAAAATTTGTAGACATATCCAAAATCACCTAGCAAAACTACTGCAACTCTCGAATTCCATTCCAACTCCCGGATCAAAATCTCACCTATCAACCAGATTCCGCCAAAATTCCAACTTTGCCAATTCAAGCTTATTTCTACACCGGACCTCCAAATTCATTTCCGATCGCACTCCTAAGTCACAAATCACCTCCTGAAGCTAACCGAACCACCGAAATTCACATCCGAGCTCTCTAACGACATAGTCAACTTCCGGTTGACTTTTCTGAAACAAACTCCCTTCTAAGAGGCTATATGCCTTATTTTCAACCAGAACCAATTCAATTACACCCGATAGACTCTAATACTGATATAGAAACATGAAGCAACACAATAAAGGGAAAACGGGCGGTAAATCACGTGACGACGGTCCAGGTCGTCACACCTTCATGTTGCATTGACCCTTAATTGCCTTAATTAAAGTGATCGCCTTCCTTATTGTTTTGATACTTCTTGTTGGTGAGTTACTCTATGACTTCATACAAATAAGTTACATGTCCAATTATTGTTATTACCAGTGTACTTATCACGTGTTTTTTATGTCTTTTTGTTTAGTTGAGGTTTCATTGTGAAGTTAAGTATCGGTACAGGCTTGGTTATAGCTGATTCCCTTGCCGGGACATATTTAATACTTAGTGTTGGTTCCTTTATCGGGATGTGTTTACTCTTGTTGTTGACTCCCTTGGGGGGATATGGTTGTTTCCTTATTGTTCCCTTGCCGGGATTCTTTTATGATTAGTGTTGATTTGTGTATTAAATTGATCAGGTTGCACGCTGCAACAATATTAAATGGATCGGGTTGCACGCGCAATAATATTATATTTATCGGGTTGCATGTCGCAACAATATTATATGAATCGGGTTGCACGCCACAAAAATATTATATGGATCAGGTTGAATGCCGCAATAATATTATATGGATTGGATTACATGCCGCAACAATATTATATGGATCGGGTTGCACGCCCCTACAATGTTTTCAATAACTTGTCATATTTATGTGTGTGTGTGTGTATATATACTCGAATACTTTAAACATTAATAATTGTTACAGTCGTAATTCAATTAGTTTCTCAATTATATCCCCTTAAACCGTTTGAGGTCATATTTTACTTAAAAAGAAATTCATACTAAGTTTTTAAGTTATTAAATCTCACGTTAAAGGTAATAATCCATTCAATGCTGTATCTTTAAATTAAAAGGGTTAATTTCTTTACTAAAATGATTTCAAAGGAAACAATTTCACCTTTTCTCGCTAGCTTTCCCAATTAGTTTAGAAATTATAATTTTACTTATATTAGGTAAATGGGACTTCTTGGTTATATTAAGTGCATTGTACGGACATTATTATTGTACAGCATGTGGACTCTGTTGTTAAAAGTGAAATAGAAAATATGGGTACACAGTGTGCCATGTGTGGGGAAGATTCGGAAGTTAAGATTATTGTATGAAAAATCGAGGATTGAGATGGTCGGGATTGTGTGTCACACCTCCTTTTTCACTTACACCCCCGGAAAGGGTATAATGAAGGTAGTTTTTCCAATTAAAGGGCAATCGAAACGGAATTTATTAATAAAAAAGGTTCAGAGTCGCTACTTGGGATAATGGTGTCCTAAGTCACCGATTTTAATCCTGAATCCAGGAAAAGAATGAATCTGTTTAACAGTCTGCAAACTAGAAATTCGGGTAAGGAATTCTATTAACCCGGGAGAAGGTGTTAGGCATTCCCGAGTTCCGTGATTCTTGCACGGTCACTCAAGTGTTATAATTTGGCCTATTATATGTTTTTAATACATTTTGAACCTATGTGCAATTTTAACTTTTGATCTCTTTTATTTAATTATTTTAAGAAAGATTGCAACTCTATTTAAAATATGTTTCGATCCACGTCACATAAATGCACCCGTAGCCCATAACACATTTTATCTAACGTTGTGATTGTAATTTGGGGCACATAAATGTGCACTGGAGTTTTGGAAAGTAGATTATAAAATAACGCGCCAAAAAGCAACTACGCGTTGTTAGCTTTGCGAGGGCGATGGAAATTCGCTAAATGGAACACCTCGAATTCTAAGGATTTTTAAAAGAAACAATTAAACGAGAGCCATGCAATTGTCATTTTTGTTTGGAACAGCATGCCAATTCTGATTCTTAAAAGGGAATTCAAACCAAGTCTTAGAGGGCCACAAACTATTTTGGTTATCTAATGTGGCTCACCTCCACTAATTATAATAATTAAATAAGACTTAAAGAAATTATAACTATTCCTAAATTGACACCCAAATTCAGATTATTAGACACAACGTCGGCATTAGTTGGAACTGAATACATCCTCATTTTTTCTTAAAGCTTGGGCCTGGCTTGAGGCCCAATGACCAAGTTCAGAGAAATTTCAATCCCCAACAAAAAGCTAGGCATATTTGGTCCTGGGGAGAACATCATTGGTGCCAAATTAACACAACGGTAATCCATCCATAGATCTTCTAACTGTGAAACAAATACTGACACTCAAGACACATGTGAGAATTACATTCAAAGGTCAAGACATGCTTTTAAAAATTCCAATTATGCTACTAAAATATGTGTACAAGTGCCCACCATTTAATATTACTACATGGACCTAAGCTTTTAAAAACAAAACAAGTGCAAGTATTAAAACCAAACTCACATGTTTTCAAATCTGATTTTAAACTCAAGCTCTGCTTACAACTCTTTGAACCTTTGAGAACTCATGTGTGAACATGGACAACACTATGCTAATATGCCCCTGAAATGAATAAACCAAACCCCAGGTTTGTGTACAAATGAATCTGAATATGTGATGTATAAAAGCCAGGCCCAATCTAGACTTAATAACCCAGGTACTGCCCAGGCCCAAGATCAAGGAATCAGACTGAAGTTCGAGTCCATACCAGCAGCAAACCTGCTGCACTTTAGCATGATAAATCTTCCCAATCCCCTTTCACATACATGCTCAATTTTAACCATAGCAACTTTGTGATTAACAACCTACTCTTGTAATTTGAACTCACAAGCTCATAATGGATCTTAAAAGTAACGGACACTTCTAACAACAACAGAGCCTAGGAATTAAATAGATGAAAATCAGTAAATACTACATAGTAGTCCCATTACAGTCTTCACCATAGGTACCAAATGTTACTAATGTGAGCTCATGTTAAACATGCTAAAAACAGAAGAAAACCAAACATTTAACCCCAAACACAAGCCCAGTTTTATAATATACTAGTAACATCTCATTAGACACCTACTATTACAGATCTACTACATTGTATTAAACAGTAAGAAAAATAGAGAAAAGCTAAGGCAAATATAGCTTGTATTCCATCATATCTCCACTTGAATTACATAATCAACATTCAGTTAATGTTTATGGACTAGGGAAATACCTGGAAAGCAAAGAAAAATAGAAAAATGAGGGATCAACAGCGAAACAGTTGCAGGCCAACACCAGCAACACTGGAAGGTAGCCTCACTAGAACAATAACCACAGAAATTTCAAACCCAAACCTCAAACACCCAGCCTCAATCCATTTTAAAACTAGATCAATCAGAAAATCTTTTCAAGAATTGAAAATTTGAGAAATCACATAATGAGTTTCAATGAACCAGTAATTTTACTCCAATTTTCAACTGTTTTTTGATTTTTTAATAATATTAATCTCTTCAGTCTCTAATTGTCTCCGCCTTGAAAGGCAAGAATATGATGCCTTTATAGGCAAGTAATAGGGCAACTATCATATTTTATTTTTTCAATTCTAGTCTAATTCTTGTTTTAGCTTAAAAGTCCTCCAATTATTGACTTGTTAGTCAAGCCAGCCTACTTTACAGCTTCTAGGAAGCTTCTACAAGTTTTTACCCAAAGATTCCCTATATAAACTATCCAATTTACCCCTTGTCCCCCTTGAAAATTACCTTAGAGACCCTCCTGGGTTAGATTGACCCAACAACTCAACCATACATGGGCTTAGACCCGACCAACCCAACCAAAACCTTGGAGTGGGGTCTAAACTAACCTTAAGGTCCAAGCAGCAAAGGTGACCCACACTGAACAAGATATTCAAATTCAAGCAAAGGAAAATCAGCTAACCTAAACAAATGACTGATTATTGAACAAATGTAAGCAAGGATTCAATTAATTTTTTAAATAGGGAAAAACTAAGTCGTGGGATTGAGCGAAAAGGAAAAATCAAAACTTGAGACCTAAAACTAAATAAAGTAGATCAACAAAACATGCACAATTTTAAAACTTGAAAAGGGAAACTAGAAAAAATAAAATGAGTATACATACAAAACAAACAAAACAAACTATCCTAAGGGAGTAACTAAATTTGAAACTAATTTCAGTCAATGGATATGCTTGAATTAACGGAGAAAAGAATAAGAACAAGAAGTAGAAGAAGAGGCAGGGCAGAAACACGGAAGAAAAAATAACAAACAAACAAAACGAATAATAAAAAAAAACCTCAAAATCAAAACAGGAGTCAATTTGCCCAATTTTAAAATACTTCTTCAAATTTTGACTGGAATAGCCCTTAATCGTGTGTTTTTATGTGAAATCACACGAATAAGGTCCATTACAGTCTCAAATCTTCCATAACCTCGTTGATTTGGGACATTGGTTTTTCTAGTGTTTCATTCAAAAACAAATTCGAGAAACTTTATTAAGATTTGAGTGTAAAGAGGAAGAAGGGGTCGAGGAGGCTTTGGGGTATTATTTTGGTGAGGTTTGGGGTCAGTGCCGCCACCAGAGAAAGTTTGGGCGGGCGCTAGGTTTCCAGGATTTGAGGCGATACAGGAGGGATTCGAAAGACATGGGTTGGGGCTTTGAAATGAGGGGGTTGATGGGATTTCGTGGTGTTATTTTTATGTGGATTGTCCACCGTCCACCGCCGTGGGCCGATATCCGACGGCGACGGACGGCAGCGATGGAGTGGTCTCTATTATGGTGAGAGATATGAGAGATGGAGGGGGGAGGGGTCGGACACATTTATATTAAACCCACCCCCACTTCCCCATTGTTGGATCAGATTAACCTCACTGGCTCATATGAGTCCTAAACTAAACAGGGTCGTTTGGTTGGGGAGGAATGGGTTGGACCGGTTTGGACGGGTATGGGCTGGGGTTTTGGAGAAGGGGTGGTTTGAGCCTGGTTTACACAAAGAAGATTGGGGCTGGGTAGCAGAAATAAAACCTGGCCCAGCTGATTTTCTTTCTTTCAATTCTTCCAAATTCCTTTTGTTTTTGTTTTTCTCTATTTTTTCTTATTTTTCTAAAAATTAAATTAATTCCTAAATTAATCCTTAAAACCTAATTAGCTTAAACAAAGCACTAATTAAACCTAAATGACTATTGATACAACTAATTGAATACAAATTAGGAAAAATTACTCAAAATCAAAGTAAAAATGAAAAGGTACAAATTAAACTATTTTTGTGATTTTCCTTTTATATAAAACAACTTAATTACTTAGTTAATCCTAACATGATAAATTAAGTCCTAAATGCAAAAACAACACATTTTTTTGTGTTTTCTAGTAATTAAAATAAAATAGACATGTACCAATAAATGCAAATAATTAATAGAAAATCCTACGAAAATCCACAAAATTGAAAATAATGAAAAGAAATTATTTTTGTCTTTGAAATTATGGGAGTAATTTATATAGGGCAAAATCACGTGCTCACAACTGCCTCTATTTGCTCGAAAATACGAAGAGTTTTCGTGCAAAGATAAAGTGAGCGGATACGAGCAATTTTTGCTCGTTTGAATACTCCGTGGGAAGTATTTTTGAAATATTTGACTGTACCCTGCTTCCGAGGTTGCCTACATATCCTTGGCTAAAAAGGAATCAGGTCAGTATAGTTCAGGAATGTTTGGTCGCTAGAACTACCATGAAGTTGTGCTTTCACTGTTATTGCTGTTGTTTCTACTGCTTACTGAACCCCTTATTACACCATGTCAAAAAATAAAAAGAAGCTAGACTAGACTATGATCTATGATTTTACAAGAGATCCTATCTATATCTTCAAACTTGCTCTTGCAGCTTTTGTTGCCATGCTGACTTATATTCTTCCGGTGGAATTCCTCTGTCGTCGACTTGAATTATAATCTGAGATATTTTCCTCTTCTTCAGGTGGACGCCTGATTGCTGAAGTCAAATTGTATTCCCTTGCTCTCCAGGAGGGCTCCTGACTGCTAAACTTGAAATGTATTCCCATGCTCTCCAGGCGGGCTTCTGACTGCTAAACTTGAATGTATTCCCTGCTCTCCAGGCGGGCTCCTGATTGCTAAATTTGAAATGTATTCCCTACTCTCCAGGCGGGCTCCTGACTGCTAAACTTAAAATGTATTCCCTGCTCTCCAGGCGGGCTCCTGATTGCTGACTTGAAATGTATTCCCTGCTCTCCAGCAGGCTCCCGACTGCTAAACTTAAATTTATTCCGTACTCTCTAGGCGAGCTCATGGATGCTAAACTTGAATTTATTCCCTGCTCTCCAGGCAGGCTCCTAACTGCTAAACTTGAAATGTGCTACCTTGCTCTCCAGGCGGGCTCCTAACTGCTGACTTGGATGTATTCCATTTTTCTCCAGGTGGGATCCTGACTACTGAACTTGAAATGTGCTCCCTTGTTCTCCAGGCGGGCACCTGATTGCTAACTTGAAATATGCCTCCTTATTTACCAGGGGGCTTCTGACTGCTGACTTGGATGTATTCCCTGCTCTCTAGGCGGGCTCCTGACTGCTAAACTTGAATGTGCTCCCTTGTCCTCCAGGCAGGCTCCTGACTGCTGACTTGGATGTATTCCCTTGTTCTTCATGGGGGCTCCAGAACACTGAACTTGAAATTTGCTCCTTTGTTCTCCAAGCGGGCTCCTGACTGCTGACTTGAAATGTATTCCATTGTTCTCCATGCGGGCTCCTGACTGCTGACTTGAAATGTATTCCCTTGTTCTCTAGGCGGGCTCCTGACTGCTAAATTTGAACCTTTTCTCCATGTTCTCAAAACAGGTACTGATTCCAAGAAAAATAGACAAAACAAAGGAAATTTCCTGCCCCAGTTGGGTAGCTGGGCACATAAGTTAGTGTTAAACTGAATTGTTCTATCAACTATTATTAAGAATTTGAATGTTATGTCCTATTATCCAGGGATGCCCTGACAACTCTTAATTAAACGACAATTACAGATCTAAGTTGTATCTTCTAAAGGTATTACTTCTGCTAAGTCTTTTTATCTTAGAGGGTCTTAAACTACATCCTATTATCCAGGAAGGTCTTGACAATCAAAAATCAAGTCTTATCTTAATTGTGACAATTTTACGGCTAAATTATATTACCCTACCCTCACACTTACACTAAATATTGTTATCTAAGGGAAATCTTAAAGCTAAGTCTCATTATTTAGGAGGGTCCTGAAAACTCCTAATTGAATCCTACTTGGAAACTTTGAAACCAACTTATATTCCTTGGGCTAGATTTTGCTACTTGTGATTGTTTCTATTTTTTAAACTAGGTCCCACTTTTTGGGAGGGTCCTGAGAACTCCTAATTTAATCCTATTTTAAAAATGCAAACTTTGACGCCAGCTTATATTCCTTATGTTAAAACTATTTATGATTGCCTTGAAAGTTAACTAAGTCCCATTTTACAGGAGGGTCATGAAAATTCCTAATTGAATCCTATCTGAACATGCAAGCTTTAAAGTCAACTTATATTCTTTATGCTACATTATGACAGATTATTCTACTCACACATGTTTTAAAATTAAACTAGGTCCTATTTTCCAGGAGGGTCCTAAAAATTTACGATCAAACCTGTTTGGTGCTTGCTCTTACCCTATGGAGAATTCCTCCGACCAACGAAATTTCCTGCCCCTGTTTCAATTAAAGAAAAATTGGTCAGTTTAAAATGGTGGTTAGTTGATGGCATTCCTACTGAAGTTGTCTTCGTTGTCGTGCTTTGTTTTGACTTGTTTCCCCGAACTGTCCCTGAAACGCTTGACTTTCTTACTTACTTTCAAACCCTATGACCTTGGATGACCCCAGTATTCTACACCCAGACCGTTGTTTTACCTCCTTGACCCCTTCATCTGAACCTTTGCATCTCCCATGACATTACCAAATTATTCCACCGATGAAACTTCCGGTGACTAGTTATATCCCACTTCACATCGTGCTATCTTTGGTATGTTCTGGCCATACTGTGGTTTGCATTTGTGGAAGCTAGTAGTGAGCTTCTAAATCCTATGTTATTTTCTTTGAACAAGACTGACACTAAAATATTTTAGAGAGACAAAAGCCCCAAAATAAATGAAATTCAATGACCTTGAGAGTTAAGGATAAATAAAATCCAAAACCGGACGACTCGCTAAAAAGGAGAAAGAAAAGGAGAAAGAAAAGGAGACTTATCTGAGTGGAACAGCTGGCATCAATGATCATGACATGCATTTTGGATTAACAGGCCCAATCTGTCCAACCAATCAACTTTCAACTGCCGTACTTTGTTGCCCCATAATTCCATAACCTGATTTCTTCAACCAAACCTTAACCTTGTTCATTCTGTAGTACCTTGAAAGGTTTTCACCCGCAGACCTCTGTTCTTCTCTCAACTCACTTTTTCCTTAAGTTGCCCATGAGGGGTTTCACCAATAAGACTCTCTCATTTTTTTATTTCTCTCAGCTCCTGTTTCATTACAATGCCCGTGAAGGTTTTCACCAATAAGACTCTCTCATTTTTATTATTTTCCTGCTTCTACCAGAGTGTTTCCCCTGATATGAATCACCTCTTCCTGCTCGACTTGGCATTTTTGAAGACTGATGAGAAGGTCATTCTTTGGACCGTAATATAGGTTTTTCGATTGGGTTACAAAGAAAGGGTCGTAAAGGCTCAAAACAATTCAGCTAGTTTTAGAATTACAACTTTCAGAATCAGATTTCTTACAACAACCGCAACTTCTGCCCCAGTTTCTTGCTTGGGGACTTTTGGATTTTTATTTTGATGGGACCAAACCGTGAAGCTGCCTACGTATCCATAAAAGGAATCAGGTCGAACATATTTCATGTCATAGAAATTGCTTTGCTATTGTGATTTTTCTTTTTTTTCCACTTTTCTTTCTTTTCTTTTCTTTCTTCATTTTCTCTTTTTGATTTTTTTTCTTCTTCTTTTCTTTTATTTTCTTTTTCTTCTTTTCTTTATTTTTCTTTTACTTCTTTTCTTTACTTTTCTTTTTCTTCTTTTCTTTCTTTTTATTTTCTTTATTTTCCTTCTTTCTCCCACTTATCTTTCACACTTGTGCATCTGACCTTTGCTACTGATTCCAAAAAAGGGGTATGAAAGGAAATAAATAAGTCTCAAAGGGGGGTAACGAGGGATAAAGTATTTAGATAGCAGAGCAAAATGTATTCGTCATTCCAATGTGCAAAATATGCCAAGTACAAACAAATACAATTAAAACAAAGAGAATCATACATAATACCTCTTGATCGCATCGGAATTGATGGCCATTTCAACACACTTGCTTTCTATGTCTGTAAAATACAAAACATCATTGGCCAACACTCTCGTCATGATGAACGGCCTCTGCCAATTTGGAGCAAACTTGCCTTTGGCCTTAGCCTGATGTGGAAGAATACGTGTCAACACTTGCTAACGCACTTTGAACTTTCATGGATGCACCTTCTTATTATATCCTCTTGCCAATATCTGTTGATACAATTGACCATGGCACACTGCTGCCAATATTTTCTCATCGATCAAACTCAATTTCTCCATGCAGGTTTTGACCCATTCATCATCATTAATTTTAGCTTTTGCGATAATCCGAGGGGATGGGAACTCCACTTCTGCGGGTATCACTACCTCGATGCCATACACCAACAAATAAGAAGTCGTCCCTACTAAAGTACGAACAATAGGATGATAACCCAACAATGCAAAAGGCATTTTTTCATGCCACTGTCTAAAATCCTCCACCATTTCTCGCAGTATCTTCTTTATATTCTTGTTGGCCGCCTCAATAGCTCTGTTTGCCTTGGGGCGGTAAGGGGTGGAATTGCGATGTGTAGTCTTAAATACTAATATACCTCTTTCATCATATGACTATAATGATTAGCCCCATTGTCTGTAATGATCACCTTTGGTATCCCCAACCGAAAAACGATATTTGAGTGCACAAAATCAACCACCGCTTTCTTGGTCACAGACTTGAATGTTTTAGCCTCAACCCACTTGGTGAAAAAATCAATGGCCACCAGAATGAACCTGTGCTCATTTGATGTTAATGGATCAATTGGCTCAATTATCCAAATGACGTCCATGCCCCATGCAACAAAAGGCCATGGTGCAGACATTGTGTGCAATTTTGATGGTGGAGAATGAATCAAATCACCATGTACTTGACACTGATGACACTTACATACAAAACTGATACAATCTCGGTCCATCGTAAGCCAATAATAATCTGCTCGAAGAATCTTCTTTGCCAATACGTACCCACTGATATGCAGTCCACAAACTCCCGAATGTACCTCGGTCATGATAGCTGTGGCCTGTTTAGCATCTATGCACCTCAACAACCTAAGGTTTGGATTTCTTTTGTACAATACCCCTCCACTGAAGAAAAATACACTTGCCAACTGTCAAATTGTTATCTTTTTATCACCTATGGCCTATATCGGATACACCCCCACTCTGATGTATTCTTTGATATCATGGAACCACGGCTCACCATCAAGTTCCTCTTCCACCACATTACAGTAAGCATGCTGATCGTGGACCTGAATCTGCAAAGGGTCCACATAAATCTGGATGACGCAACATTGCTGCCACAGTAGCAAAGCATCGGCAACCTCATTATGAATCTTCGGAATGTGCCTGAACTCTATTGGATGAAACCATAGAAAAAGATCATGCAAGCATTGTCTGTATGGTATGAGCTTCAAATCTCATGTTTCCCAATCTCCTTGAATCTGGTGTACCAGAAGATCCGAGTCCCCCAAGACCAAGACTTCCTGGACACCCATGTCTACAGCTAACCTCAAACCCAAGATACCTGCCTCATACTCGGCCAAGTTGTTACTATAATGGAAATGAAGCTGAGGCGTAACAGGGTAGTGTTGCCTTGTTTTAGAAATAAGTACTGCTCCTATCCCCAAGCCTTTCATATTAGCCGCCCCATCAATGAAGAGTTTCCATCCTGGCTTCTCAACATGCATTACCTCTTCGTCAAGAAAGTAAGTCTTCAAAGCTTCATATTCTTCATTCACCAGATTCTCGGCTAAATGGTCGGCTAGTGACTGAGCTTTCATTGCAGTCTGGGTCATATAGACTACGTCAAATTCCAAGAGAAAGATTTTTCACTTTGCGAGCCTCCCTGTGGGAATAGGCTTTTGAAAGATATACTTCAACTGATCCAACCGAGAGATGAGGTAGGTGGTATAAGATGACAAGTAATGTTTCAACTTCTGTGCTACCCAAGTTAGGGCACAACACGTCCTCTCAAGTTGAGTATACATAACCTCATAAGCTGTGAACTTCTTCCTGAGGTAGTATATGGCCTGCTCTTTCCTACCGGTGATGTCATGCTGACCTAACACCATCCAAACGAATTGTCCAAAATCATCAAATACAGAATCATAGGCCTCCCTGGTTCTAGCGGGACCAACACCGGTGGGTTTGACAGATACCCCTTTATCTTATCAAATGGTTCTTGACATTCGTTTGTCTACTTGACCGCAACATCCTTCTTCAACAGCTTGAAGATAGGCTCACAAATTGTTGTAAGCTGAGCAATAAACATGCTGATGTAATTCAATCTCCCTAACAGACTAATCACCTCAGTCTTGTTCTTCAAAGGTGGCAATTCTTAGATGGCTTTGATTTTTGATGGGTCCAATTCAATACCTTGACGGCTAACTATAAATCCCATCAATTATCCAGATGGAACACCGAAAGTGCATTTCGCAGGATTAAGCTTGATATTGTACCTGCGAAGCCTTTGGAAGAACTTTCTCAGATCCCTGACGTGGTCAGACTGCTTCCTGGTCTTTACAATTATATCATCCACATACACCTCGATCTTCTTTTGTCTCATGTCGTGGAATATAGTTGTCATCGCCTTCATGTATGTTGCCCCAGCATTTTTCAAACCAAATGGCATGACCCTATAGCAGTATGTTCCGCATGGCATGATAAATGCCGTCTTTTCTGCATCTTCCTCATCCATTAAGATCTGGTAATATCCCGCATAACAATCCACAAAAGAACCAATCTCATATTTGGCAAATTATCAATCAATATGTGGATTTTTGGTAATGGGAAATTATCCTTCAGAATCATCTTGTTGAGATCACGGTAATCAATGCACACCCTAGTCTTACCATCTTTCTTTGGTACAGGCACAACATTGGCTAACCAGGTGGGATACCGCATGACCCGAATGACCTTTGCATCAAACTGCTTGGTAACCTTTTCTTTGATCTTCACACTTATATTAGTTTTAAATTTCCTCAACTTCTACTTGACAGGGAGAAATGCTGGGTAAGTGGGAAACTTGTGAACCACCAAGTCAGTGCTTAGACCCGGCATGTCGTCATATGACCATGCAAAAACATCTTTGTACTCAAACAATGCTTCAATTATCCCCTCTCTGAGTTGTGATCAAGATGGACGCTTATTTTAGTTTCCCGGATATTATCTTGATCCCCTAATTTGATTGCTTCTGTATCATACAGGTTAGGTTTGGGTTTTTCTTCAAAATTACTTAATTCTTTATTGATTTCCTCAAAGGCTTCCTCATCATCATATTCCACTTCATCATTACACTCAATTTCTTATATTATTATTTCAAAATTAGATTGGTATTTAAGACTGGGCCAGAGATTCCTCATGCATGTCATGTCACTGAAACCAGCATAAAAAGGACTGTACAAGAAAGAAAAGAAAAACAAAAAATGAAAACTATCAAGAATGAACAAGAAGGGAATTGCATTTCATTGAAATTTAAAGATAACAAGGTTTAACTCATCCAAACAGATGGAACATAACATCTGAATTACAACCCTGAAAATAATCCAAATTAAACTAAAAGAAAAATCAAAGTCGTGTACCGAGACTCCCTCCAAGTAGGAAGAGGAGTAGCTTCCCAATTGTTGATCTTTGCACTGGGCCCCACGAATTGCATATTTGCCTTGCTCGATCCCTCTCCAGCTTCCACCATATTCACCTCGTCGAACAACTTTTCAAACCTTTCAAGAAACTCCTTATCAGGACCAACCATGGAACTGGGCATTGTTGTTGCTAGACGTTTCTTATACAGGATTGATAAAGGATCGGGAGAGATGGGGGACAGGCTTTGGAAGCACCCATGCTCTCTGTTTCAACTTTCTGGCTCGTCTTATGTCTGCAGCGGTAGGCTTGAACCCAAACCAAAAGTGTCCATATTTTTGGGAAGAGACACCTGCAGAGACGCACCCAAAACCTTACCAGGTACAAAACCATTCTTCAACATTTCGGAGGCTACCATGACTGATGCGGCTGCCACTTTTGGAACTGGAACACATCCTCCTTCTAGGATTTTCTCAACTGATATTGTGTCAAAAACCTGATAGACCCACAGCCCTTTATTATCTTCAACTTCGATGAAAGGTATAATGGCATCATTCTGGGTACACAAACTATCCTCTCCATGCACCATAATTTGTTGTCTGTCCCGTTCACATTTGACCATCTAGTGTAGGGTAGACGACACTGCCTTGGCTGCATGAATCCATGGTGAGCCTAGCAAAAGATTGTATGAAATCACCACATCAAGCACCTAGAATTCCATGGTAAATTCAACTTTCCCTATTGTCAGCTCCAGCACTATATCCCCGACTGAATATTTCCCTCCACCATCGAACCCCAGAATGAAAATATTGTTCTTGTAAATTATTTCATTGTCCACTTTCAATTTATCTAGGGTGGAGAGAGGGCAAATGTTTATGTTGGACCCATTATCAATCAGTACCTGGGTAACCACGGAATCTTCCCACTTCACTGTAAGTTAAAGGGCTCTATTATGCTCCGTACCCTCCATGGCCAGTTCATCATCAAAAAAACTAACTCTGTTCACCTCAAAAATCTTGCTTGCTATCTTCTCCATATGGTTTATAGAGATATTGTCATGAATGTGGACCTCGTTCAAGATTTTCATCAACGTCCGGCGGCGCTCGTCTGAATGGATTAACAATGAGAGCAATGAGATCTGAGCAGGGGTCTTCCTCAATCACTCTACAATAGAGTAATCCTGCACTTTCATCTTCTTTAATAATTCTTCTACCTCTTCTTCGGTCATAACTTTCCTTACAAACACAGTGTTATCTTTGGTTGTTCTGGCTTTTCTTAACTCCTCGAGGGCAAATCATCTCCCCGAGCGAGTCAGAACATGGGTCTCACAAACTTATTCTTTAACCTCTTTCCCTTTGTAAAACACTGTCATTCGGCCATAATTCCAAGGGACGACCTTACTGTTGACTATTGATAGTTGATTTACTGGTTTGATAATAACAAACTCTATGCGAGCACCTTCCACAACTACAACGGTCTTGTTGGCTGCCCTTTGTACCAAAACTTTTGCTTTTTCTTGTTTCACAGCAACCTTGCTCGAAGACTCCTTCTGAACAACCATGACTGGTTTACTATCTGTCTCTTTCAACTTGATCAACGACTTTCCACTAGTTGACTTCTCACTAGGCTTGACTTCACTGGACCTGATTATCATTACACTCTGTGAGGGCATTTTAGGCTCTCCTCGATTTTGCACTATCTCAATCATATTGTTCTCATGATGGGCCGGTAACGGATTCTGGTTGATATTAGGCACTTCTGTGTCCTAAACCTCGATTCGACGGGTATCAGTGAGCTCTTAAATAGCTATTTTCAATTTCCAGCATTTCTCTGTGTCATGCCCCAGGGCCCCTGAATAATACTCACAACTCACCGAGTGGTCATGATTTCTCGGAGGGGGGTTTGGCAGCTTAGGATCAATCGGATTCAACATACCCAACTGTCTCAACCTGTTGAATATATTGGTATATGATTCTCCCAATATAGTAAAAGTCTTATGCGTCTGTGACCTCTCATTCTTGAAGGCTTGATTTGGTCGAAAACCTATTCCAAGGGGATTTCTGTAGGCTCTTAGGAGTGGGTAGGTGCTTTGTGGAACTAGGTATGTATTATGTAGGGTTGGCACATGCCATTTTGCGTGGGCAGGAGGTTGAGTGTATGTGTGAGCACGGTGGACAGAGAAGTGGGGATCTGAAGGTGGGTAGTAGTGTTATGGAGGGTTATAGGGAGTGTGAGAGTAAGTTTAGGGGTGGGGTCGAGGCTGGGTATAGTAAGGTGACGGGCCCCTGGACCAAGCTCTTGACTCAATTACCATAATGTCCTCTTTCCTCTTCTTCCCCAGTATACCTCCAGTGCCGCTTTGATTAGACTAGGTGGTCACCTTGATTGCCGAATAGCTCATGATTTTGTTCGATTTGAGTCTTTCCTCTACCATGCTTTCCATTTTTACCACTTCGTTAAAGGATTTCCCTACCTCTGACACCAAGTGACCAAAGTAAGTGGGCTCCAAGGTCTGAAAGAAATAATCAACCATTTCACTCTCTTTCATAGGGGGGTCAACCCTTGCTGCTTGCTCTCTCCAACAGAAGCCATATTCTCTGAAACTCTCCCCAGGATTCTTCTCAATCTTCGTGAATGACAGATGGTTTGGGACAATTTCAAGATTATACTAAAAACGGCAGTCAAATGCTTGGGCCAGATCGTCCCAAGTGTACCACTGACCATGATCTTGTCTGGTGTACTAGTTCAAAGTTGAGCCACTTAAACTTTGACTGAAATACGCCATCAGTAATAATCTCTTCTTCCTTCCCCTCTCATCTTACTACAAAAACCTCTCAGGTGTGCTACTGGATCACCATGTCTTTCATATAAATCAAACTTGGGCAACTTGAACCCTGCTGGTAATTAGACATCTAGGAAGAGAGACATGTCTCTATATGCCACACTTACTTGTCCACCTAGCCCCTGCATATTCCTAAAACATTGCTCCAAGCTCTTGACTTTCCTAATCATCTCTTCCTGCTCAGAATTCTTAGGAGGCTTCTTAGTTTCTGCTGAGAGATCAAAATGAGGAGTATAAGAACATGGTTCTGGTGCTTTGAAGGTCGGTTCTTCGAGATAATAATGGTTGTCGTGAGTCTGGAATAGAGGCTCACTAGAAGATCAATGTAATGCAGCGGGTGGAGGGGCCACAAAAACAGGAGTGATCGGTAGAGGAGGGTATCAGACTTGTTTGGGTGGTGGAGCCGGTGGTGTTTTGGAGGTTGTGACATAGCATTGTTGGTAGTTGGGAAAGGCTGGAGAAGAGTTCATGGTAGGAGGCTCCTGAGGTTGAGCCAATGGTAGGATATAAGCAGGGTAGGCGAAATAAACTAGTGGTGGATGCCCCTTTGACCAGGCCCGGTAAATTTAGGCCATTTGTTGTTTTAACTTATGCATATCTTCTTTCATCGCATTAACATCCAATTCATCCACCTCAATTGACTGATCGACAATATTCACCTCTAGTTCTTGGTTGGCCATGTTCAGCTTGTCCTTAGACAGGGTGTTGTTGGACTGAGTTTCCAGAATGCCAATCAACATACCACCTGCTTGGACTCAATACATCAACAACAACCTTTTTAGCGATTACAGATTTAACATATTGGTAACCACATATTTTAGGGGTATGAATGCACCTAAGAAGTTAACCGTTTCTATTATGCCTTTGATCGGTTGCATGCGTCATCCCGGCTTTCCTTATTTCCATTTGCCACTTCTTTCTTTTTCATTTCTCTTTTTCTTGCCTTTTCTTTCTCTCTGTGTTTGTTCTTTCATCCCTCCCTCTTGTTTTTCCATTGTTTTCTTCTCTCAGTTTCTTATTTTCTCTCTTTTTCTTTTCATTTTCTCTCTTGTTTTCCCCTCTTTTTTTTTCCTTTTGTAGTTGTTTATGGTCAAATCCTATGGAGACTGCCTATATATCATCACCCCGCATGAATCAGACCAAGTAGTTCTTGAAGAGATAAACGAAAAATAAATAACAAAAAAACTTTTGGATTTTCAATTTTTCATAAGAAACTAGTACTTTGATTTCAATGACTCCAAAAACTTGCAGATGCAAAAGAAACTAATAGATGTTGAAAACATGGAAATACAGACAACAACAAGAACTAACAGACTTAGAGCAAACTTGACAAACTTCAACCTCAAGAAAGTAAAGACTCAAACAGAAATCACGAATACATTAATGCCCCAAAAACTCCTGGGCCCACGGGGCATCATTCGGCCTCGCCGCGGTCCTACATGCAAGATCCCTTGGAGCCTCTCTAAATCACTCGTGATTTGTTGGAGAAATGTCATTACCGCCACAAAGAAAGTGGTACGGGTCATATCCTCACATGCTTGGCACTTCACAACAAAATAATCGGCAATGGCCCTGATCCTCTCTCCGATCCTACCCTTCTCTTGAAGCAGATGCCCGACCTGCTGATTACCTGCTTCTAATACCTGAGTGTCGTGGAAATGTTAATTTTGCAGCTGTTGTACTTCTTCCTCTATCTGAGTCATAAGATCATAACATTGTTCCCTTTCAGCTTTAAAATTCTTGGCTTGTTTCATTATTTTGTTCTCGACAGTGATGACCCTTTTCTTTAACCCCGCAACCTCATTGTCATATTGCTCTTTTAACTGCCTAACCAGGCATGCTCTTTCTATCACATTCTTAGCCAGTATTCGAGCCCTGGCCAACTTATTCTCTGCTTTGTTCAAATCAAAACAATAATCATCCACTTTCTACCTAAAGTTTTTTATCAGCTTTTCATCCTTTACACTCCTGGCAGGATTTTCGGCTGCTATTTTCATTTCACGAATTTGGGCTCGTAAGGCTTCATTTTCTTTGGCTAGTTTCCTCTTTTCACCCTCATCGGTTGTGTCTTGCAAACTGTTTTCATACTAAAGGTCCCGGACCTGCTTTTCCAACTCTCGTATTTTGGCCCTGTATTCATTCTCCTTGGCTAACCAAGCCCACTATTCTTGTGATTACTCGGCATAATCCTGAAGGTGGGGTCTTTTGGCCGGCCTCCTAAACGCAATTTCCCTTCTATACCAAGCATGGTACTCAGGTGAAATTTCTCCTTTATATCAATCCCGTACACAAGTATTCGCCGCCAAGTATTGACACTCACTCCAAATCTGACGGACTGTTGCTTCAGGAAACTGGCCATCAAGACCAATCTCGACTACTTAGGCACTAATATCTTCATCTTTTGGCTCTATTTGGCATCTCCCAAGCTATCTCAAAACCCGATACCGGGCATAAGGCCGGATGCTTCTAGGACCCATCAAGAGGAAATGAGGCCCGGTAGCTAGAATATATATGATCTCATCCATAGGTAAACATCAAAATGTCCACTCTATTTGGCTAGCAATGATGGACCGGAGGTGTGATATCCATCCTGTGACCCCTTTAGGCAAGCTGATCCCATCAATCCTCGTATAAAATTCCTCTATGTAGGTTGTCTTTGTTGACCCATAACTCATGAATTGAGGACGATGGCATAGTTGTTCAATCATCCACATTTGCAAAAACAAGTTTCACCCCTCAAAAAAAATTTCCTCCAGCTTTGCAGTCTATGAGAGCGCGGAAGATTTCAGCTGCTATCATGGGCGCAAGGGTGCTTTTGGCCTGGGTGAGTAAAGTGCTGACAACCCCAGTAATTTTTATGTCGATATTTCCATCTTTCCTAGGGAACACCAGATGCCCCAAGAAGACTACCATAAAAGCAAAACACCTATGTTCTTCTCATTTGAGGCGGTTCCCTTTGCTGCATATTTTATTTTCCGGATTATGGAACCCCTCTATGTGGCCATATCTCTGGTATATAAATTGTGGAGTACAAAAACCAGCTACCAAATCCCGGTTATGGACCACCCTGCTTATCTTCAGTGAGTTTAAGAATTTGTGCACCACTATGGTTCTCAGAGAAACCAAGTACTTGTGGCGTAAAGGAACATCAACACTCCCAATGTACTCGGCTATTTCTTCCAAAGTCGGGGTGAGTTCGTAATATGAAAAATGGAACACGTTGTGTGCCGGATCCCAGTATGTAACTAATGCCCTTATGATGTCTCCCTGGGCCCAATCGTTAACAGACCGGTAAGACCTCCCAAATATTATTTGACATTGTCTTGCCCTTCTTTACCTAGATCATTGCACCACATATGCAACTCCAAGGGGATTTTGATCATGATTGAGAAAGGTTCATTTTCGAATTGTGCTCATCCTGCATATTTATTAAGGGGATTTAAAAAAACTATGAACCATTTTGACTCAAGAAAAACAACACCAATTTTTAAAAAGTTTATTTCCAACTAAAACCCAGTTTTTTCAAGTACATCCTTTCATCACTTCGAGGAAGAAGATTTTAAGGCTGTGCCTGCCAACTGGCAAAAAAGTAACAAAATGATCAAAGGTGACAGTTCTTGCAAAAAATAGCTTTCCGGTGCCCTTTTAGGTACATCGACTATTTACGACAAGAATGGCATCACCTGACTCTTTTATCATGAAAATTAGAATTTTGTTCTCTTTGGGCTATTTTTGCATAATAAAAGTTGGACCCGATGGGGGTTGTCTACATATCCCATGCCCTATGGGAATCAAACTGGCGTAGTTCGGGCAAATAAAATAAAACCAACTATTTTTGAAAACTTTTTCATTCTCTTTTTGTTTCTCATTTTTTCTCAAAAATTTGGCAGAGTTTCAGTACCATTTGGACATTGGGTTTTCTCTTTCAAAACATGTGATTACCTCTCTTAACCCTCACACTGCTATTTTTTTCAATCTCTCCTATTTTATTTAAAAGTCGGTCAGCATGAAAATCCAAAGCAAATAAATGCGCATGTAGGATGCATCAGTGTGGTCTGTTATTGTGGGTACATGTCCTAGACGGACCCAACCCCTGTGTTGAGTCCCCTAAGTCAAATGTACATGATGCAAACAAGAGTTCCTGCTAGGGATCCAGCATAAGGCTGAGTTATTCTAGGTTTAAAAATCGGGGTATATGTTCTAGACTGTGTACCCGAGCGGACAACTCGAGTCGAGGAGGAGGCTACGTATCGGGAACCAAAAGGCCATCCGGCTTAGTAACTTGTCCAAGCCTCTTTCTTATTTCAAGGTATGACACTAACATAATAGGGAGTCTCGACCAGCGAGCACATCCCTAAAGATGAGGAGACAAGGGTTTCGTAACAGTTTATATACAGTTCAGATAATATCAAAGCAGTAAAAAGCAAAATTTTGCACATTAGTCCCAAACATGTATTAAAATCTAATAATAGATAAAGCCAAAATATAACAATTCATCTAAGCATGAATTTTGAACCCTGAACCAGAAGTTCTGGGTTCTTGTCCCCAGTAAAGTCGCCTGAGCTTTCACACCTCCTTTTTCACTTACACCCCCGAAAAAGGGTATAATGAAGGGAGGTTTTCCAATTAAAGGACAATCAAAACGTGATTTATTATAAAAAATGTTCAGAGTCGCCACTTGTGAGATTTATGGTGTCCCAAGTCACCGGTTTGAATCCCGAATCGAGAAAAAGAATAACTCTATTTAACAGTCTGCAAACTAGAAATCCGGGTAAGGAATTCTGTTAACCCGGGTGAAGTTGTTATACATTTCCGAGTTCCCTGGTTCTAACACAGTCTCTCAACTGTTATAATTTGGCCTATTATCTGATTTTAATATATTTTGAACCTATGTGTAATTTTAACTATTGACCGCTTTTATTTAATTAATTTTAAGAAAGATCGCAACACAATTTAAAATATGTTTCGATCCACGTCACATAAATGCACCCGTATCCCATAACACATTTTATCTAAAGCTAAGATTTGGATTTGGGTCACATAAATGTGCACCCGAGTTTAGGAAAGTAGATTATTAAATAATGCACCTAAAAGCAACAATGCGTTGTTAGCTTTGCGAGGGCCATGGCAATTTCCTAAATGGCACTCCTCGAATTCTAAGGATTTTTAAAAGAAACAGTTAAACGAGGGCCATGCAGTTGTCATTTTTGTTTGGCTCGGTACGCCTCAATTTTGATTCTTAAAAGGGAATTCAAACCAAGTCATAGAGGGCCACAAACTATTTTCATTATCTAATGTTGCTCGCCTTCACTAATTACAATAATTAAATAAGGCTTAAAGATATTATAACTATTCCTAAATTGATGCTCCAATTCAGATTATTAGACACAACGCCGGCATTAGGCAGAACTGAACACATCCTGATTTTTTCTTAAAGCTTGGGCCTAGATTGAGGCCCAATGACCATGTTCAGAGAAATTTCAATCCCCAATGGAAAGCTACGCATGTGTGGTCCTGGGGAGAACAACATTGGTGCCAGATTAACACAACAGTAATCCATCCATACAACTTCTAACTTTGAAACAAATAGTGACACTCAAGGCACATGTGAGAATTACATTCAAAGGTCAAGACATGCTTTTAAAAATTCCGATTATGCTACTAAAATATGTGTACAAGTACCCACCATTTAATAGGACTACACGGCCCTAAGCTTTTTTTACAAAAATTAGTGCAAGTGTTAAAACCAAACTCACAAGTTTTCAAATCTGATTTTAAACTCAAGCTCTTCTTACAACGCTTTGAACGTTTGCGAACTCATGTGTGAATAGGGACAACACTAAGCTAATATGCCCCTGAAATTAGTAAACCAAACCCCAGGTTTGTGCACAAATGAATCTGAATATGTGATGTATAAAAGCCAGGACCAACCAAAGCTTTAGAACCCAGGTACTGCCCAGGCCCAAGATCAAGGAATCAGACTCGAGTTCGACTCTATACCAGCAACAAACCTACTGCACTTTGGCATGATAAATCTTCCCAATCCCCTTTCATATACATGCTCAATTTTAACCATAGCAACTTTGCGATTAAAAACATACTCTTGTAATTTGAACTCACAAACTCATCATGGATCTTACAATTAACGTACACTTCTAACAACAACAGAGCCTAGGAATTAAACAGACGAAAATCAGTAAATACTATACAATAGTCCCATTATAGTATTTACCATAGGTACCAAATGGTACTAATGTGACCTCATTTTAAACATGCTAAAAAAATAGAAGAAAACCAAACATTTAACCCCAAACATAAGCCCAGTTTTATAATATGCCAGTAACAGCTCATTTGACTCCTACCATTTCTGATCTGCTATATGGTATTAAACACTTAGAAAAACAGAGAAAAGTTAAGACAAACACAGTTTGTTTTCCATCAGCTTTCCACTTGAATTACTTAATCAGCATTCAGTCAATGTTTATAGACTATGGAAATACCTGGAAAGCAATAAAAAATAGGAAAATGAGGGATCAGAAGCAAAGTAGTAGCAAGCCAACACCAGCAACACCGGTTCAAAGCAAAATGAATATGAAAACACTGGAAGGCAGCCTCACTCGAACAATAACAACAGAAATTTCAAACCCAAACCTCAAACACCCAACCTCAATCCATTTTAAAACTAAATCAATCAGAAAATCCATTACGGAATTGAAAACTCGAGAAATCACAAAATGAGTTTCATTGAAACATTAATTTTACTCCAATTTTCAACTGTTTTTTGGTTTTTTTAGAATTTTAGTCTCATAATCTCTTCAGTTTCTAATTATCTCCGCCTTGAAAGGCAAGAATAGGATGCGTTTATAGGCAAGCAATAGGTCAACTATCAGATTTCATTTTTTCAATTCTAGTCCTTTTCTAATTCTTGTTTTATCTTAAAAGTCCTCCAATTATTGACTTGTTGGTCAAGCCAGCCTACTTTGTATCTTCTAAGAAGCATCTACAAGTTGTTACCAAAAGATTCCCTAGATAAACTACCCAATTTATCCCTTGCCCCCCCTAAAAATTACCTAAAAGACCCATCTGGGTCAGATTGACCCAACAACTCAATCGTACGTGGGTTTAGACCCAACCAACCCAACCAAAACCTTTGAGTGGGGTCTAAACTAACCTCAAGGCCCAAGCAGCAAAGGCGAACCACACTGAACAAGTGATTCAAATGCAAACAAAGGAAAATAAGCTAACCTAAAAAAATTACTGATTATTGAACAAATATAAGCAATGATTCAATTTATTTGTTAAATAGAGAAAAACTAAGCTGTGGGACTGAGAGAAAAGGGAAAATCAAAACTTGAGACCTAAAACTAAATAAAGTGGATGAACAAAATGTGCACAATTTTAAAACTTGAAAAGGGAAACTGGAAAAAATGAAACGAGAATAAATACAAAACAAACAAAATAAAATGTCCTAAGGGAGTAACTAAATTCGAAAATAATTTCTATCAATGGATATGCTTGAATTAACGGAGAAAAGAAGAAGAACAAGAAAAAGAAGAAGAGGCGAGGAAGAAACACAGAAGCAAAAATAACAAACAAACAAAACGAATAATAAAAAAATACCTCAAAATCAAACTAGGAGACAATTTGCCCAATTTTAAAATGCTTCTTCAAATTTTGACCGTAATAGCCCTTAATTGTGTGTTTTCATGTGAAAACACATGAATAAGGTCCACTACAGTCTCAAATCTTTCATAACCTTGTTGATTTGGGACTTTTGTTTTTCCAGGGTTTCTTTCAAAAACAGATTTGAGAGACTCTGTAAAGATTCGAGGGTAAAGAAACACATACTAGGGAAGAAGAGGTAAAGGAGGCTTAGGGATGTTATTTTGGTGGGGTTTGGGGTTAGCGCCGCCACCGAAGAAAGTTTGGGCGGCACTAGGGTTTCCAAGATTTGAGGCGATTGTAAGGCCCCGTAAAAAAATTTGTGTTAAAAACCTTGTAGCTCGTAGTGTCAAGTTCCGATTATGTATTGGGAATGTGTAGAATTATTCATGGTTTGGACTTTTCCACTGATCTAAGCATTTAAAAATCAAATTTTCCAGAAAAGTGTTATTTTGCGATCCTGAATGCGGTTGCAAATCTAGTATGCGGACCGCATTTCTGTCGCAGATTGAATAAGTGGTTTGGTTAAAATTGAGGTCACAATGTGGTTCATTATGCGATTGCATAACTAATGTGCGAACCGCATTTCCACCGGAAAGTGAGTCGATGTGTTAGTCAAATTTGAGGTAAAAAATACGGTGCATTATGAGACCGCAAACTATGTATGTGGACCGCATTTCCGCCGCATATCCAAACAGTGGAATCAGGTTTTTGGAACACTTTTTACAGTCCATCCTGCAGACCGTATTTCGTATCTGCGATCGCAAACCTAACTAGGGCTCCTAATTTTATAAATCTTAAACCCGACCTCCCTTTTTAATAAAACACCCCAACCCCTCATTTTAACAACTCTTCTGAACAAAAATA
The DNA here is from genome assembly GCA_026770625.1 of Nicotiana glauca. Classification (NCBI taxonomy): domain Eukaryota; kingdom Viridiplantae; phylum Streptophyta; class Magnoliopsida; order Solanales; family Solanaceae; genus Nicotiana; species Nicotiana glauca. The sequence continues at coordinate 25,685 of MU692057.1, forward strand.
AGAGAGAGGGATGAGGGGTTCTTGAGAGAGTGTTCATCTTCTTCAAATTGATTCTTCAAAACTAACCGGGCTGGAAAATTTCAAAGTGAGTGTCTTCATCCCCACTCTTGCAGGCAAAATCTCTAACCCATTTTCATTAATTTTTAGGTTTAATTAAGATGGGGAAAGTCTCATGCATTGATTCTTGATAATAGAGGGTGAAACATTCATGCATGTCTTTTAAAACCCAAAATTTAGTAAGAGGGATTGGATAGGAGTAAAGAATTATACAAAGGAGGGTCGATAACCTAAATGTGTTCGGGCAGTGATTGTGAACTTTGATTCTAAGAAATATGTGTTAATTTGTGCACTAGATTGAGGTTGCTAGGCTTTTTGGTGAAGTTGAATGTAGAAATTAAAAGGGAATTTGCCTCCAGGTATGTATGGCTAACTTTGACCTTTGTAAAATCACCTTTTTTGGTGTTTGAGTGTTTGGTATATGGTCTCTACGTGGATTGTCTGTGAAATTCTTGTGATTGTATGGTTGAGTGTTCGTGGTTATGCCTCTCGATATAATGGTGTAAGTAATTGGCAATAAACTAAGTGTGTGATTGTGAATGTGCTATATGGTAAGAATTTTGAAACAAATGATGGAAGGAAATAATAATTGATGCAATTGGAACAGCTGTGGTAATTAACATATATGGTTTGTCGGGGGAAATTCTCGTTGTAACATAAAATGCATATGAGATATGGAATACGATGGAAATGGTATTGATGGCTATGGAAGTTCTTGCAAATTGTTGTTGTTGCTCTTTGAGAATTGTTGTTGTTGTTCCTTGAGAATTGTTGTTGTTCTTTGTGAATTGTATTTGTTGTGGTATTGTTTGTGAATTGTAATTGTTCGGTTGGATCGGGTTGTGCGCCGCAACACGAAGTAATAAGGTATGGGTTGTGGTGATAAAAGTGTCCGAGGCAATAAGGGTGGACGAGGTAATAAGGTTGTAAAGTAATCAATATCACTATTGAAATAAAATATGAGAAAAAGTGTGAAATCATTGATGTGAAAATGTTGATGCTGAAAAGGAGAGATTGTCAACTTGTTTGCCTTGATTGTTTCCTTTCGTGTGTATTTTATTGTTGATTCCTTTACTGTTGTCACTTGTATATGGTTTGAGGCTACTCAGGGCAAAATGTGTTTATACATACCAGTACAATTCAAATGTACTCACATCCCTTTTGCCGGTGGCTCTACATTCGTGTTATGATTGTAGGTGAACCCGTAGCAGGTACTCCAGCCCACCGACCGTAGCTCCCCTTCCTCTTCCGTCAACTGTATTGGTGAGCCCCTTTCCTTTTGGGGCCCAGCGTGGCTCGTGCCGCTTTTATTTCAAAGTCTTATTTGGTTTTTGTGTAAGGTAAAGCTGGAGCCTTGTTACCGGCAAGCACTGTATTATCCCATTGTATCTTTAGACTTTCCGTACATAGTAAATGTGGGTTGCGAACTTATGAAAATATGTATTTTGTATGATGGGCGATGCAAGTTGTAAATCTCATTAGTAGCCATGCATGTTATGTATGTTTTATAAAAAGGTATTATAAATGGCTAACTCCTTTGATTGCTGAGCAATGAAAATACGGGGTAACTCATGCGGTAGGAAAATCACCCAGGTCCGCTTGACAGGGGCTACCAGATCGGGCACCAGTCATGTCCCTCGGTTTAGGGCATGACAAACTTGATATTAGAACCTAAGGTTTTGAAAGAGTCCTAGGATTTCTCAGAGCTGTGTCTAGTAGAGCCCTACTTATCGGTGTGAGGTCGACCACATCTATAAGTAGGGGGCTGCATGGACATTTAGAAAATTTCCCACTCCTTTGTCATTCTAAATCGTGTGGTGAAATGAAATGTGAAAGTACCTATGTCTAACTCGTGCTCTGTTCCAATTTTTTTTTCTAGTGATGGCACATAAGAAGAGAGCTAGACTCGGCCTTGGGACCAATGCCACCCCGAGTGAGACTGTGAATCATGTACCTGATGCCGTGAGTGAGAGTGACTCCCTGATTTTGAATCTACCTGGCTCGTCTATCACAGACCAAAGTGTTCCTGTTCCTGCTGCGGTAGAGGGTGCTACCATCCCTCCCACTGATATTCCTAATTCTGATGCAGTTCTAGCTTCTGGTCCTTGGGTTCCTGATAAGGAGCTTAGAGGAGCCATCCATATCTTGACCCAGCTAGTGTCCGCTCAGGCCCAGAGATCTCATGATGCCCCTACATCTTCCAGCGGACAGGGAGATTCCGCCAGTTCCAAAGTCAACTAGTTTTTGCGATTAGCCCCTGCAGAGTTCTTAAGCACAGACCTAGAGGACGATACGCATGGTTTCCTTAATAAAATGTATAAGACCCTCCGAGTAATGAAGTTTTCAGAGACGGAGGGAGTTGAGTTGGCTTCATACAGGTTGAGCAGAGCAGCGTATTCGTGGTTCTAGATGTGGGAGGATTCCCGTGGAAAGGAAGACCTCCGGCCAGATGGGATGAGTTTGTAGATGCATTTATGGACCACTTCTTGCCTTCCAAGACAATGGCAGCCTGTGCCACTAAGTTCAAGGTCCTCAAGCAGGGCAGTATGAGTGGTTGGAAGTACCACATGGAGTTTGTGAGATTGTCCAAGTATGCTCCTCAGATAGTGTCGACCATAGATGCTCGAGTTCAGCGATTCGCTTAGGGCCTTGGTCCCTTGGTGGTAAATGAGGCTGCTACAGCGACCTTACACTCGGATATGCATTATGGGAAGATTGTGGTATTCTCTCAGGCCACAGAGGCTAGGAAGTTAAAGATACAGGCGAAAATGGAGAGTAATAGCAGGGCCCGATCAGTAGGTCACCTAGGGAGATCAGCTCAGGGTAGAGGGTCATCAGGGCCATCCTAGTAATATGCTTAGTCCTCAGCGAGTGCACCATCATCTGTGCACAGTTATAAGCAAAGCACCCGCATGAAACCAGGTTCAGACAGTAGGAGGCCCCATAAGTCCGGTCGTTCGGGAGGGAGATCATAGAAGCAGGGGAGGGCTCTATGCCCCAAGTGTGGGAGATTCCACACAGAGACTTGTAATTTGGATATCCCAGTGTGTTTTAGATGTGGGGTGAGAGGTCATATCCAGCGGGACTGCATTGTGCCCAGTCAGGGCATGGATTTGCTCAATCATTTGGTTCTTCAGTTGCCACACCATCTGTGCGTCCTCCAGCCCCAGCAGAGCATGGTGTAGTTAGGGGTGGAGCTCGTGGTAGAGGTGGACCTAGCCGGTTTTATGCTTTGAGTGGTTTCCAGAGTGAAGATGCTTCTCCAAATGTGGTTACAGGTATCTTGTCCGTTCAGGCTATTGATAATTATGCTCTTATTGACTCGGGGTCCTCTTTGTCTTAAGTCACCCAATTTATTGCTTCAAGTTTTGGGATATAACCCAAACAGCTTGATGAGTCGTTCTCCATATCGACTCCGATTGGTGATTCTATTACAGCTGTGCTGGTTTACAAGAATTATGTTGTCACGATATGTGGTCGTGTTACCACGGACGATCTTATCGAGCTTGGAATAGTGGATTCTGATATGATTATGGGAATGGACTGGCTTTATTCGTGTTTTGCTAAACTTGATTGCCGAACGAGGGTAATGAGACTCGAGTTTCCTAGTGAGCCGATTATTGAGTGGAAAGGGAATGGTATGGTGCCGAAGGGTAGGTTTATTTCCTACATTATGGCTTCAAATATGATTAAGAAGGGATGTATCTATCATTTAGTCCGGGTGGCGGACACCACTTCAGAAGTGTCAACCCCCGAGTCCGTGCCAGTCGTGAATGAGTTTCTTGAATTGTTTCCGGATGAGCTTCCAGGGATTCTGCCAGATAGGGAGATTCATTTTTTGATTGATGTATTGCCATGTACACAGCCGATATCTATTCCACCATACATAATGGCTCCAGCAGAGTTAAGGGAGTTAAAGGCGCAACTAAATGATTTTTTTGAAAAGGGGTTCATACGGCCGAGTGTGTCGCCGTGGGGTGCTCCGGTTCTATTTGTCAAAAAGAAGGATGGGTTGCTCTGGATGTGTCTTGATTATCGACAGCTCAACAAGGTCACCATCAAGAATAAATATCCTTTGCCTCAGATAGATTATTTGTTCGACCAATTGCAAGGTGCAAGGTTTTTCTCCAAAATTAATCTATGGTCTGGGTATCACAAATTGAATATTAGGGAGTAGGACATTTGAAATACTGCTTTAAGAACCAACTATGGTCACTTTGAGTTCTTGGTCATGTCTTTTGGGCTAACCAACGCCCCGGCAACTTTTATGGATCTTATGAATTGGGTCTTCAAGCCATTTCTAGACTCCTTCATGGTTGTTTTCATTGATGATATACTTGTTTATTCGCGGAGCCCGGAGGATCATGCTGATCACCTCATAGAAGTTTTGCAGACTCTTCATCAGCACCAGTTTTATGCTAAGTTTTCAAAATGTGAGTTTTGGTTGGAGTCCGTTGCCTTTTTGGGTCATGTTGTCTCTAGTGAAGGGATTCAGGTAGACCCGTACAAGATTGCAGCAGCAAAAGATTGGCCTAGACACATGACCCCGATGTAGATTCACAGCTTCTTCGGTTTAGCATGGTATTATCGGAGGTTTGTGGAAGGATTCATAGCTCCAATGGTCCGACGCTTGTGAGAAATGTTTTGAGGAATTGAAATCAAGGTTAACCTAGGCACCAATATTGGCCTTGCTGGAAGGCATAAAAGGATTTGTTGTTTATTGCGATGCCTCCAGGGTTGGTTTGGGCTGTGTGTTTATGCAGCACGGCAAGATTATTACCTCTGCTTCAAGGCAGCTGAAAAATCACGAGAAGAATTATCCAACGCATGATTTGGAGCTTGCGGCAGTTGTGTTTGATTTAAAAATATGGCGGCATTATCTTTATGGGGTCCATATGGATGTGTTCTCGGATCACAAGAGCCTCCAGTATTTGTTCAAGCAGAAAGAATTGAATTTAAGGCAGCGACGGTGGTTAGAATTGCTCAAGGATTATGACATGAACATTTTGTACGATCCAGGGAAGGCGAACGCGGTGGCCGACGCTCTCAGTCGTAAATCTATGGGTAGCTTGGCTCGTATGGGAGCGAGTCAAAGGCCCTTGGCTCGGGAGGTTTATCAATTGGCCAATTTAGGGGTTTGCATTTCAACATCAGATGAGGGGAATGTTATGGTGCACAATGGAGCAGAATCGTCACTTGTAGCGAAAGTCAAGGAAAAACGGTTTATTGATCCAGCATTGGCTCAGATGAAGGAAGCAATTTTGAACAACAACACTTCAGCATTTTCACTCGATGGCGAAGATGGTATTTTGCGATGTCAAGGTAGGTTATGTGTTCTGAATATGGATATGCTTCGGGATAGGGGAATGGTGGAGGATCATAATTCCAGGTATTCCGTACACCCAGGTTCTACAAAAATGTATCATGATCTCAAGGAAATTTATTGGTGGAACGGTATGAAGAGGGGTGTGGCGGACATTGTATCTAAGTGTCCGAACTGTCGGCAAGTAAAAGCAAAGCATCAGCGGCCCGATGGGTTAACTCAGCTTATGGAAATACCAATGTGGAAATGGGAGGTTTGATGGGGAAAAGGAGAGATCGTCAACTTGTTTGCCTTGATTGTTTCCTTTCATATGTATTTAATTGTTGATTCCTTTACTATTGTCACTTGTGCATGGTTTAAGGTTACTCAAGGAAAAGTTTGTTTATACATACCAGTACAATTCAAATGTACTAACGTCCCTTTTGCCTGGGGCGCTACATTCATGTTATGATTGTAGGTGGATCCGTAGCAGGTACTCCAGCCCACCGACCGTAGTGCCCTTCACTTCTATCAGCTGTATTGGTGAGCCCCTTTCCTCTCGGGGCCCTGTGTAGCTCATGCCGCTTTTATTCCGGAGTCTTATTTTGGTTTTTGTGTAAGGTGTAGCCGGAGCCTTGTTACCGGCAAGTACTGTATTATCCTGTTGTATCTTTAGAGGCTCCGTAGACAGTAAATATAGGTTGCGAACTTATGAAAATATGTATTTTGTATGATGGGCGGTGAAAGTTGTAAATCTCATTAGGTAACCATGTATGTTTTGTATGTTTTTTAAAAAAGTGTTTTAATTAAATTTGGCTAACTCCTTGATTAATGAGCAATGAAAATATGGGGTAACATGTGGGATAGGAAAGGTACCCGGGTCCACTTGACTGGGGCTACCCGGTCTGGCGCCGGTCATAACCCTTTGTTTTAGGCGTGACAGCTACACATGGGGATTCAAAAGACATGGGATGGGGCTTTGAAATGAGGGGGTTGAGGGGATTTTGTGGTGGTAATTTTGTGTGGATTGACCACCGCCACCGCCATTGGGAAATTTCTGGCGGCGGGAGACTGCAGCGATGGGGGGATCTCTGTTAAGGTGAGAGAGATGAGAGATGGGTGCGTGGGCTAGTTCAGACACATTTATATTAAACCCACCCCCACTTCCCCACCATTAGATCAGATGAACCTCGATGGCTCAGATAAGTCCTAACCTAAACAGGGTCGTTTGGTTGGCGGGAATGGGTTGGACCGGTTTGGACGAGTATGGGCTGGGTTTTTGGAGAAGGGGTGGTTTGGGCCTGGTTTACATGAAGAAGATTGGGCCTAGGTAGAAGAAATAAAAGCTGGCCCAACTGATTTTCTTTCTTTCAATTCTTCCAAATTGCTTTTGTTTTTGTTTTTCTCTCTTTTTTCTTGTTTTTCCAAAGATTAAATTAATTCCTAAATTAATCCTTAAAACTTAATTAACTTAAATAAAGCACTAATTAAACCTAAATGACAATTGACACAATTAATTGAAAATAAACTAAGAAAAATTACTCAAAATCAAAATAAAAATGAAAAGGTTCAAATTAAACTATTTTTGTTATTTTTCTTTTCTATAAAATAACTTAATTACTTAGTTAATCCTAACATGTTAAATTAAGTCTTAAATGCAAAAGCACCATATTTTTGTGTTTTCCAATAATTAAAATAAAATAAACATCCACTAATAAATGCAAACAATTAACAGAAAATGCCACGAAAATCAATAAAATTGCAAATAATGAACATAAATTATTTTTGTTTTTGAAATTATTGGAGTAATTCATATGGGGCAAAAATCACATGCTCACATTATGTATTAGAGTTGATGCGATTGATTGAATAGGAATTTCCTTCTTTAATTGAATACACTCTTACTTGTCTCTATTCTTGTTATGTCAGTGTCTATTTACTTCGTTATCTAATTTACTTGGTTATTTGATTTGTTACACGCATTCTTCTTTATCGCTCTTACTATTGTATTTTTATTTCTTTCTATTGTTGATATTACCTCGTTATCTTTATCGTGATATTTTTTATCATATCATGTTTATTTCATTTGACCAATAGGTTTCTTGACTGTTCCTCGTCACTACCCCACCGAGGTTATTCTTGATACTTACTGGGCACCGCCGTGGTGTGCTCTTGCTACACTTCTGTACATTTTTTTTGTACAAATCTAGGTATTGATCGATAGTAGCTGTGCGGGTTATCGCATTGGAGACTAACGATAACCTATTGTTCCGTTCGCAGGCCTCGGAGTCACCTTCGTTTGTATTTACCTTCCATTGGTTCCTTCTCGTTCTGGAACGTTGTTGTATTTATTTTGTATATTTACTCTTAGAAAGGCTTATAACTTGTACCACCGATTTTGGGAATTGTGATTTATTGAGAGTTATTTAATTTTAAGTTAGTAAATATTAATGTTATTTCTCTAAACGTTAGTCTTTCCTAGTTTAGAGACTAGGTGTCATCACGACCTCTTAGGAGGGGTGTTGGGTCGTGACAAGTTGGTATCAAAGCTCTAGGTTCATGGGTGCTACGAGTGATAAGCAGGTTTAGTAGAGTCTTGCATATCGGTATGGAGACGTCTGTACTTATCTTCGAGAGGCTAAAGAACTGTTAGGAAATTCCACCTCTTTCATTCCCTATCGCGTGATATTAATCCAGCTCGAAGTACCTGACTTATGGCCCTCTACATCCATTCGTGTATAATATTACGCTCTCAGCGTTCGCTATGTGCCAATGGTTCGCGATGCTACAGACAGGCTTCAAAGGAGTCAGGGATGCTCAGGCATTACCTCGACGTGTTGTCCAGACAAAAGATACAGAGGCATTGAGAGACTATCCAGTTATTCGTATGGAGGTGCAGTGGTTTTCGATACCTGGTTGACTAATGCGAGCTGGGAAGGTTTAATTGGTCAACTAGTCATCGCAATTGTGGAAAGGCCGCGAAGTCAGTATTGATTGAGAATAGTTGGTGGTATTGGAGTACCTTGTGATTTGTGTTGTACGAGCTTTGAAGGTTAGTTTTTTGGATCACCAGACATTGTTTTCTATGGATTTGCACCAAGTGGAGCAGTCCAATAGCGGCATTCAAGTTGTGGAATTACATTTGTATCAATCTTACCTGAGGTATGTGTATATGTGGTATTGATAGATTCCTGGATTTGGGGTATGACCAGGGTTTGAGATCTCGCACGGGATAATGTTGGGGCTCACAGTATTTCTATGTCAATAATGGATCCACATTTCAGTATTTAGGGGAGTCGGAGGAACAACTTCAGATTCATAAGAGGTGTATTCAGCATGGGCATCGTGGTTGCGCCTGAATGGGATGCTTTAAAGGTAATGCGGTAGTCTATGAGCTTCTTGCTACGTAGTTCATGCTAGAGTCATCTGTATGTGGGGCTTTGATGTGAGTTATTGTATATCAACTATCCGAAGAAACGAGTCAGTTTAGTAGTATTGGGTTAGCATAGCCAAGGAAGTAAATGGTCCTTTTAAATGGGAATTCTCTACTGGTATTTGCAGTAGGCCTCTTGGATTGGGCAGCATGTGTGACTTGGTTGAGTTGGGGAGGTACGGTCCTGATGGTTTGGTTACGTACGGGCGGATCTCAAAGGGTTTTCAATAGTTTAATTATGCCTTAAGTTGGGTGTGTACTATGGGTATAAGGAATATGTGGTACATTGCAGTTTCTCCCAAATCGGTACTTGAAATTAATAGATCATTGGCATTCTTGGCTATCATATGTGAAGAGTGTGCATTTTTAGAAAGTACTTTGAGTTTTGGTTTGCAGTGTGTGGCTGGTAACAGGGTCATTACAGGGTTTTAAGGCTTTCGATGTTCATATTTCGTGTGCGGTCAGAAACTCTATATAAGTGCTTCAGCAAAATGATAGGATGTAAGTGATATATCAGCCGTTTGATTACATAGTGGAGTTAAAGTATGGAAATTTTGGTATTCCTGAAGTTTTGGGGGTAGATGCCCTCATATGTGAATTATTTCCTATTTGCGGAGTATGGAGAAACGTTCACGATGAGGTAGTTAATAGCATGCATGATTGATAGGTCACTATGGATTTTCGGAAAGGATATTTACCTATTTGAAAATTATCAGGATTTGGTTAAGGCTATTTGAAGGCTCATGAGAATATGTATCATGTATCAGATCAAGTTTGAGTGCTCCCGTGAGATCGTCATTTTGGTTATGCTATCAAGCAGAATGGATATTCTTTGTGCCCTAGTCTATGATATGTGCTACTCTTTTATGATGTGTTAGGCGGCGAGGTTGTATGATTTATTTCCCCCGCAAGTAGTAATCATGTTAAGGACATATGGCGATGTGGGCGAGATAGACCTCATGATGTTGATTTGCTTATTGCACCTTAGTCGTGCTTTCTTCTTTCATGTATTATCATTTTAATTTATTTTCCCACAGTTTTATTTATGCACCTTGTTGTACTTGATATTAGTATTCATATGTTCAGTGAGCTCGAGCATTTTGGCTTGATGAGTATTTGGGAATGGACTACATGCTACAGCGGATGTTATATCAGATACCTTTTCCTTGTTTTTATTTGGGGTTTTTTTTAATCTGTGGAAAAATTTGATTAAAACTATATTTTTGTTGTTGCACATGTTACACTTGTTAGAAAATTCTTCTACTTTGCTTTTCTTTATTTGTGTTACGTAATTGAGTTATTTCTGGTTTAGTGTACGAGCTGTGTATTGTGAGAATTTGTGTGTTTCTGTGATGAATCATCAGTTGGGCTACTTGTATTGGTCAAGATGTGGTTCTTAGACCTGAGAGTGGTGCTATGGTATTGGGGATGAGGAGTTTGGAAGTATGTGGGTTTTTCTTCTAAAATTTGGGTAATGGCCTTGGCGGGCGAGAAGGTTTCTTGGCTTAGGCGGCTATGAGTTTCTGCATGTTTCTTTATCATGAATAGTGATGTGGAGGTTTGGAATAAGGTTATATTCAATGTGAGGTATGTTGCCGGCATCCAAGATGTTATTTGAGCAGTTATGCTGGTCAGAGGTTATTGCTCGGGCATTGAGTTGTGTGGAGCAGCATGTGATTGTATTGGGGATTGGAATTTTTGGCTCGATTCAACTTGTTTAGGGGTGTTCAGTATGATGATGTGGAATTCGGATCCTATGATGAATTTCAGATGTTGAGGTTTGTTATGGACTAAGGAGGAGATGAGACCTTCAGATAAGTGCTATTGTCAGTTCTTCATAGTTTGGGTGATGGGGAAACACCACCAGGTGTATGTATGGTGAGCTCAAGTAGTGGTTCAAAGGTTTTGGAATGATTCCGAGCACGTTCGAGGATGAACGTATATTTAAGTGGAGGAGGATGTAACGACCCGACTGGTCATTTTGAGCAATTGCACCCAGTTCGGCAGCTTGAGGTCTCGAGCAGCTTCATAATATGTGTATTGACTTGTGTGCATGATTTAATTCAGTTAACGGACCTTTCAGAGTCAAATTGGAAAAAGGAAACTAGTTTTGGAAGTTTAAACTGTGAGAATTTGACTGGAATTGGACTTTTGGGTAAACGATTCTAGGATGGGTCGTGGATGATCTCACTCTGTATGGTGATTTAGGACTTAGGCGCGCATCCAGATTCAGATTTGGAGGTCCGTAGGGTAATTTGAGGCATTTCGATGAAAGTTGGAAAAGTTGAAGTTTGGAAAATGGAGAAGTTTGATCCATAGTTGACTTTTGTTATGTCGGGGATGGGATGCGATTCCAAGAGTTAGAACAGCTCCATTATTTCATTTTGGACATGTCAGCAAAATTTGGCGTCATTCTGAGTTGATTTGATAGGTTTCGGGACAAGTTTTGGAAGTTGAAAGGTTTGAAAGTTTCTAAGTTTGATTCATGGTGTAATTCTTTTTTCTGACGTTGTCTGATATGATTTGAGATCTCGAGTGAGTCCATGTTAAGTTATATGACTTTTTGTGTGTTTAAACGGGGTCCGGAGGGACTCAGGTGTGTTTTATATCATTTTGGCCTCATTTGGATGTTGATTATCTGATATCTGGTGTCGTTCTTCGCGTTTGTGAGGAGCCTCTGGCATTTGTGAAGAAGAATTTGGCTTCTGGAAGTTTGTTCTTCGCGTTCGCGAATAGGCACACACATTTGCGAAGAAGAAAATATCAGTTGCACGGGTCTGACTTCAGAGGCTCATATCTCAAAATATATAAGGAATTTTGAGATGATCCAAAATTAAAAGTTGTAGCCCTTTGTATGTAGTTTTCAGAAATATAAATTAATTGCATTTAAATATGGGTATAAAAATTTATTGTAGTTATACTACAGTCTATCAAGGAAGTGTTTGAAAATCTCCGCTGCACAGGGTTGACTTTGGAAGGTTATACCTCGCGATATATAATTACTAATGAAATGAGCAACCTATGAAACAATAGCCCTTGGTGTCTCGTTTTCAGAACATCAAACCATTTATCATTTGGAGTTTTGTGCAAAAGGTTATGAACATTAGACTAAAGGCGGTCTGGAATGAGTTTGGAAATCACAGACGAGGAATTTTACTCATCGCGAACGTGAGAGAAGGGTCGCGAACGCGAAGAACAACCCCCGGACAGGCATAATATATTCTCAAATCGAGGGTAATACCATTTTATTCACATCTTGACATGTGGAGCTCAGTTTTGAGCGATTCATTGTGGGTTTTTCACGCAAAACGACTGCGTAAGTGTTCTTAACTTAGAATTGATTATATTCCATGAATTTCTCTTCATTTTTATCATTTAATTTGTGATCTGAGTTGAGGAAAATGGTGGTTTTTTAAGAAAATTCCTAAAATGAAATAAGATGATTTGAGTGGCCAAATGGTATTCCAATTTAATAAATTTTGTTTGGTTGAACTCATATTGGAATGGGTATTCGGTTTTAGTGAAATTTGTCGGGTTTCGAGTCGCGGGCCCGGGATCGACATTTGGACCGATTTTTGAATTTTGTTAAAGATTGAGACTTTATGGTACGGAATAGTTTCTTAAGTGTTTTGTTTGTGCTTTGAAGTTAATTTGGTTAGATTTGAGCCGTCCGGAGGTCTGTTCGCCCAAGAAGTGCATTATAGAGTATCGGTTTGTCATCTTTGAGGTAAGTATCTTGCCTAACCTTGAATGGGCGACCTCCCCTTAGGAATTGAGTCTTCTATGCTAATTGTAGTCCGTGCATGCTAGGTGACAAGTGTGTGCTTGGACTTATTTGTGGGAAATATGCTCTAGGGTTCTTAGGTCCTTATGTTCAATATGTGGAGAGTATTCCCTTATGATTGAGTTTAATAATTGCTTAAATTGTCTCTATATTCTCCATATGATGGTGCTAACTTTCCTCGAATTCCTACGTGTTGCATCGACCCTTAATTGCCTTAATTAAATTTATCGCCTTCCTTATTATTTTGATACTTCTTGATAGTGAGTTCCTCTATGACTTCGTACAAATAGGTTACATGTTCAATTGTTGTGATTACCGGTGTAGTTATCACGTGCTTTTTATGTCTTGTTTTTTAGTTTAGGTTTCATTGTGAAGTTAATTATCAGTACAAGTTTGGTTATAGTTGATTCCCTTGCCGGGACATATTTAATCCTTACTGTTGGTTCCCTTGATGGGATGTGTTTACTCTTGTTGTTGACTCCCTTGCCGGGATATGGTTGTTTCCTTATTGTTCCCTCGCCGGGATTCTTTTGTGATTAGTGTTGATTTGTATATTAAATAGATCGGGTTGCACGCTGCAACAATATTAAATGGATCAGTTTGCACACCACAACAATATTACATGGATCGGGTTGCACACTGCAACAATAATATATGGATCGGCTTGCATGCCGCAACAATATTATATGAATTGGGTTGCACGCCGCAAAAATATTATATGGATCGGGTTGCACGCCACAACAATATTATATGGATCGGGTTGCACTCCGCAAAAATATTATATTGATGGGGTTGCATGCAGCAACAATATTAAATGGATTTGGTTGCACGCCGCAACATCATTATATGATTTGGATCGGGTTGCACGCCGCAACAATATTATATGATTTGGATTGGGTTTTATGCCGCAACAGTACTATATGATTAGGATCGGGTTGCACGCCGCAACAGGAAAGAATAAAAGTGAATATTGACTCTTATGGTGAGAATGATAGTAAAAGCACGAAGGGTGGTGTCGTGCACTTTCTGCTGCTGTGTTTATTTGTTGTTATCAATTCAAGAGCTTAAACTATTTAAATTCCTTTATTGCTGTGATCCTTTGTGTTAGAACCTAAAATGTTTTCAATACCTCATCGTATTTATGTATTTATATATATACTCCAATAATTTAAACTTCAATAATTATTACAGCCGTAATTCAATCAGTTTCTCAATTATATCCCCTTAAACCGTTCGAGGTCGTATTTTATTAAAAGGAATTTCTACTAAGTTTTAAGTTATTAAATCTCATGTTAAAGGTAATAATCTATTCAATATTTTATTTTTAAATTAAAAGGGGTACTTTCTTTACTCAAATGATTTCAAAAGAAACAATTTCATCTTTTCTCGCTGGCTTTCCCAATTAGTTTAGAAATTGTAATTTTACTTATGTTAGGTAAATGGGACTTCTTGAACATATTAAGTGCATTGTACGCACATTATGTATTGTATATCATGTGGATTCTGTTGTTAAAAGTGAAATGGAAAAGATGGGGGCACAATGTGCCATGTGTGCGGAAGATTCGGAAGTTAAGACTATTATATGAAAAATCGAGGATTGAGATGGTCGGGATTCTGTATTAGACATGATGCTATTGATTGAATGGGCATTTCCTTCTTTAATTTAATACACTATTACTTGTCTATGTTCTTGTTATATCAGTGTCGATTTACTTGGTTATCTATTTTACTTGGTTATCTGATTTACTACCTGCATGCTCCTTTATTGTTCTTATTGTTGTATTTTGATTTCTTTCTGTTGTTGATATTACCGCATAATCTTTATCGTGATGTTTTATTATCATATTATGTTCATTTAATTTGACCAGTAGGTGTCTTGACTGTTCCTCGTCACTACCCCACCGAGGTTAGTCTTGACACTTACTAGGCACTGCTGTGTTGTGCTCATACTACACTTCTGTACATTTTTGTGTACAGATCCAAATATTGATCGATAGTAGCTGTGCGGGTTGTTGCGGTGGATATTCACGGTAACCTGTGTTTGCTTTCGCAGGCCTCGGAGTTATTTTTTGTATTCATTTTGTATTTTTACTCTTAGAAAGGCTTATGACATGTACCACCGGTTTTAGGAATTGTGATTTATTGAGAGTTATTTAGTTTAAAGTTAGTAAATATTAATGTTATTTCGGTAAATGTTAGGCTTACCTAGTTTTGTGACTAGGTGCCATCACGACCCCTTAGGAGGGATTTTGGGTCGTGACAGAAATCTTCGACAAAATATTCTTTCGGTTTTAGCTACCCTTGCTTCATCTCATTAGATCTTTGGGATGCCTAACACTCTCACTTTAAGGTAAGTATTTTTCCCTTTTAGTATTCGAACTCCCATCTTCTGAAATTTATGAACATTCTTGTATTCGTATCTGACTGTACTATTCTAGAGTGCACCATCTAGGTGTCTCACAAAGAGATATATTACCACGTTGCACTATCCTTCATAAATGTCAGCTAATGATAACAATCCATCCGCCATTTTGGGTTACTCTAACCCCTGATGGATCCTGATATCTCACTATTCTCTTAAGCTATATATGTAAACTCCCATAGGGCATAACTGAGATTGGTGTGGCCAATTGTATATATCTTTATTACTGTTGAAAGTAACTCAGAATGCTCATATTTCTCTGCATAAATTGTAAATATTGAAAATCTTCACTAACTGGGTACTTCGTAACATTCTTTACCGTGCTTCTTTTACTTGTTGAAACTTGTATATACATTTTGATTATCTTATTGCTTTTTACCCTATGGTGGATAGATATTCATGCCTTGGGGCTCCTTATCAAGAAGCTTGCACGCCTTAGTACACACACGATCTACTGAAGATCTTACATTTACTCATCATAAGCTTGATGGAAAATCGAGTTCCTTTGACTCAACTCTTTCACCGCCATATTCATTCTCTTACCAACTATCTGTTTGGATGTAGGTATCGTTCTATTACGAATAAAATAGAATTTACGAGTTTTAATTCTTACAAATGAACTCTACCACACGATCTAGAGTAAGATGTAAGAGTAGTAATCCTAAATGCCCGGTATAAGTGTGGTACACAATACACCCACAAACAAGACTCTACTAGACACGACTTGTAGACTCTCTAGGACAAAACTACTCTAATACCATGTTTGTTACGACCCAAATCAGAGGGCCGCGACGGGCACCTGGTAGCTTACTCAATTGAGTACCAACATTACATATATTTCTATTGCACCATCATTGGTAAATCGGCCAGAAAGACCATCATGAGATAACCAGAATAAAACATAAAGGAATGCTAGAAATAGGACGACCCAACATGATATAAAAACTTATATATGGGTCTATAAGGCGACATGATCATTTGTATAATCAAAAAATAGGCCGACAAGACCATACAAGTATCTATATACATGACATATTTCTACAAGGCTCTAAGAGTACATAAACATCACAATGGTTGGGACTGCGCCCCACCACATCAATAAATATAGACCAAATCGGCAGCAATGGAGCAAGTGTTGTGCACCAAGACCTTCTACTGAGCTGATAGCCTACTAGGAGGACTGTTAACCTTTCTACCGGACATGCGGGCATAAAACGCAGTGTCCTCGAGAAAAAAGGACATCAGTACGATTAAAGTACCTAGTATGTAAGGAAGTCAAGCATAAATAAGAACAGTAATATAAAGAGATCTATAAGAGATACAACTTGTAGCATCTGAGTGCCTCTAAGGGATACTAACATGAAACTCATGATACATATAGATATACATAAACTTTTAAAAACATACGCCTCTGTGGGCATCATCATCATCATCATATCGTACTCGACCTCAAAGAGTATTCGGTAAAAATATACCCAGTCATCATAAGGATCGCTAGAATCATACCCGGCCACACAGAGCTCGGGAAAACCCAACTGATTAGTGGTTGCACAATAGGTGTTGTACCCGGCCAAATATAGTGCGGCTTGGTAGAGTGAACTAGATACATATATATAATTCATGTTGGAGTCAAAGAATCACGTTCTAAACCTTTCTGAGTGACATATGGTCGTTCCACATTCTATTAACATAATGGACATCATACCATCAATATGAACCTCAATATAATTCAGTCATCATACGTACATGTTTAGAATAACTTTATATGGAAACAACAACATGGACAACCATAGTTGCTAGGAGTAGATCTGTTATGAAATAACATATCGTTTATGTTCGTTTCACTTTAGATCATGCCAAAAGAAATAAGGAGGTTCCTTAATATACCTTAACTACATTGAGTCCTTAATACCTTCCAAGAAATTCTTCAAATAAGTCACTCAATCTATCATAGCATAACGAGATTCAAAATTAGTGTTGAGCAAAGGCTAAGTCTAGAACATAAGCTAGTAGCTCATTTACGTAAATTCGGGTAGCAGCTCCCCTGTAACAAGGGCCTCCTCCAATACCATATATCAACAATAACAACCATAGAAATACAGCAAAATATGAATATCAATAACAAGACACCATATAACAACAACATGTCACAACTACTTCACTACAAGCGACAAGCTCCGATTGGAATCCGTATAACCCATATCACCCCTTATAGACTTCTTATATTAACTTAACAGCATAGTTAACACTACAAAAAATTCATTCAAAAATCATTCCATCCTTATACCATATACTTATAACAAAGGAAACAATCCACAACTCCAACTATCTTCAATTAGCAACTTTATTTACTAGTTCATGTCTACTCAATCCATTTATCTTAATCAACATAAAGATAACCTTAACCACTTGCAAGAATACAATACACATACCTCCTACACTAGATTCAAGTTGAAATCCAAGTTATATTTAGCTTACAACAGCTCTCAGTGGCAATACCACACCATAGAAGTGACTTAAGCTAATCCAAGTATTACCTTATAGTTTATCATCCTAACAACTTAACCAACATACAACAAAGCTTAAGAACAATTTGTACACTGTTATAATAACCTTATCCAGTAGCTAATTTTTGAAACTTCAGCAAAACATAGGCCACAACTATCCGCAATGACAACATAACCAGAAAGAGGTGTTGTTCTTTAATAGAACTAACTTTTGATATTGAAGTATGGTGTAATCACTTTGAAATCACTTCAAACCATTATGGCATCTTATTAAGAGGGTTAAGAGAAGTTTGGAGAAAAAGTTGAGTTAAAAATAGCAAAAAATAGGCACCCAAATCATTTTTAAAGTGAAGTTGGTCGAGCACTCCTATGTGGGTCCCATAGGAGCTGGTTGCACAGTCTCACGCAAATATGAATATCTCTCTGCTCTAACGTCGTATAAAGAAACAATTTAATTTCATGGAAACTAGACTCATATATGTTCAATTTTCTAGGTATCTTATCCAACAATTCTAAGTATATTGGGAGAAAAGCTCAGCTATATTTGACCTAATTTTCAGCACATTATGAATGTAACTTATGATGACCTTTGCCAACATTTCTTCCACAACTCGCTTGACTTCAAAACGTAGCACACGACTATCATTAAACTAAAATAACTCATAACATAACCTCCGTATCCTATTAAGTACCCCAGTCACACTTCAAAAGTACATGTTATAACATTTCAACTTGTCAACTTTTGTCGAAACTTATTTTCTTCAATTTGTTTAGCTTCTAAGCCTTCCAACACTCTTGGTACTTTTTGTTTATGATCTTAAATATTTGTAGACTCCAAGGTAATGTGATTAATTTACTTTATGTTCTTTCAAAGATGATCTCATTTCTGAGTATAGATCAATTAACTTACAATGTACTCACACGTACCAAAATATGGGTGTAAAATCGGCATCTTGTTAATACGATGTTTATGAAGGCTCTTCAATATGGATATACATATACAACAAGGAAAATAATGTGATATTTATAATGAGTTAGCAAAGAGTGACATACTTGGTGATATAGGTTGACAAGGCAATACCTTAACTGATTCTCCTCGACTCCACATCCATAACATACCTTGGTACCATATGGACATACCCCTGAATGACATCTCCTAAACTTCACGCAACAGGGGTGAGATCCGTTAAAATGACTCGCCCAACTGACCTGATACTTACCCTTTTTGCATAAGTCATAAGAATCCCTCTTACCTTTCATATATTCCTTCAAGGATGGAGTAACAATATCTTTAACAATTTGTTGTATGGGCCTTCGGAATTGCCCAAGCCCTCCACCCCTAAGACATTACTGAACATACTCACAACACGAAGCCAAGTGTTTCCCATCTTAGTATCGGGCAGACAGGGCAAGGTGTACCCAAAATAGGAAATTCGTTCCTTTTGTGCCCCTACTTTCTACAACCATTAACATTTCAAGATTCATCAAAAACATCCCTAAGTGGGGCTTTTTACAAATCAAACATTCCAGCATATTGGTACAAATAACCCTTTTTCGTTTCTTACGTGCTCTCACCACATGATCTGGTGGCGTGGTGACATTCATAGGAACAAGGACACTTCTCATAGCAACTAGTTCTTTCATTCCCTCATCCATGCCTCAAACTCGTGGGTTACTATCTGGAAAACGCGACATGACATGGAAATTAGCTTCCTATCTTGAGCTCTATCGCACAATCTAGATTACCTAAGAAGGGTGACATTCCTAAGTGCCTGAGTAGCCTCTTAATTATAGATGTGTTTGACAAGACACTGATAAGAAGGACTCTACCGGACACGGCTCCGATACATCATAGGACACTTTACTACCTTATGCTATGATACCAAGCTTGTCATGCCCCGACTTAGAGATGTGCGACCAGTGCTCAACCAAGGAAACCCGGTCAAGCAATCCTACTTGATGCCTTTTATCCAATTCTACCCACGAACAATATAAAATTAATATCGAGAGATATACATGAGGATAGTGAAATGGTCTCTATTCTTTTCCTGTTTCTCAAAAGAAATTCATTTACAATTTTTGAAATATTACAAAATCATAATTATGAAAGAAAATATGCTTTCAGAATACCAACACTTCTAGTTCATTACCTAACATCAAACACCACCCACAACCTGTCTACGGAGCCTCTAAGTACAACAGAAGAGTTATATGGAAGTGCTGGCAATAAGGCCCGGCTAAACCTCAAAACATAAAGTACAACATCAAGTGATATCAGGCATGGAATAGAGTACTGCTTACAAAGACATGTAGATTAGGGGAGTAACTGCTAATAGGGACCAAATATGCCCGTGGATGAACCACCTTCATCCATTAAAGATGCAGCGCCCCAGACAAAAGGGACGTTAGTTTCACGCCCCAACCTTGGGAGGCGCGACCGCACTCAATTGAGCGAACCCAACAGAGCAAGACTGATTTACACTTCCTACCCAACTCAATACGATTAAGGAAACCATGCTTTCATTTATTTACACAATATCAAAATCCAACATTCAACATTCTTAGTTCACTTTGTATATCACAAACCTTGAATCATGGCTAAGTTTCCAAGATTTCATACAGTTATAGTTTAGAAGACCTAGAGTATAGAGTTACAACACATTTCATGAATCCATCCAACACCCATACATGACCCACACAAACGTCTACGGAGCCTCTATATATGTAAAAGAGAAATTATGACAACGCCGTCAACAAGGCCTCGGCTATACCTCAAGAGTTGAAGCCTACAATGAAAATGTACGACATAACCCCTTGAAGGAGAAAATGCCTCACCAATAATTCGAGATGAGGACGATCCGCTACACGCGATTGGAACTATCCGCTATGGAGCCAACTATATTCATTTAAAAATGTAGCGCCCCCGACAAAAGGGACGTTAGTACTATGGACTAGCACTAGTATGTATAACTAAACACCATCTAGTTAGAAAGAACTTTCATACAAGAATAGTGAAATCACAAGTATAACTCAAAAACTTTAAATGATCACAACATTATCAAAATAAAAGAATCATTCAATTTTCACATCGTGTTTTTATAGGTTTTAGTTTTAGGGAATTTTATATTGTTCATAGTACCACCGCTCTCTTGATCGGTGTCAGATCTCAACCTGATCGGCTAGGTTGCCTCATTTGAGACATACACTTCACTCACAATATCATTTTCCCCTTTTTCGGAATTCAATATCAGTTCAATACCACCATGTATATGGCATGGCATCTGATCTCGTGCCGATCGGCTAGGCCGCCTTACCAAGACATTTGCCTTTTCAATCAATCATCTCATTTCAATATTTGTTTCACATATATCATTTCATAGGCACTTGGGGACACTGCTATCACGTCATATGTTTGGCACTAGGCCACATTTCACATCAATCCCAATTTCAATGTTAGCTTTGTAGTTTAGGATAATAGGTGCACACAAGAGCAATTTAAATGTAAGCATAGATGGGACTTAACATAGATGGCACAACATACGTAGCTCCAATCTTAGTTTGAGGTCTAATCATTTCAATACATGATACACATTCTTTGCACCTTTTCAAGTTATCAAGAATAGCACATTGATCAGATTGAGACTAGTCCTTCACGCATATAAGGTTGCAGCTCCAATTCATGTGAAACAACAATCAATACAACAATCCAACTTAATCTTACCGCATTTACACAAACACCAACGGAACTCAATTTCTAAAAGACTAGGTTTTAGCCATACATACCTCAACTGAGCTTTGCTTAATCCTATAATGTTCCGGAATGTTCGCACTTCAACCTATTTAGCAATGTAGCACAATTGAACCCATAATCAGGAAAAGATTATAATCTTAGCTCACCTAAACATTTTATCAAGCATTGAGTGTTCATTAAGCTCTTACGGTCCTTTTATGCAAGATTACACTAGCCCATTCCCCATGCATCTCTATTTATAACTTTCCCATATCTTCTAAGAACACATGCATTCAATGTAATCACCCTTATTCCAATTACCTCACTAATGACCTCTTATAGGTATGTTTAAAATTAAGAGCTGAGGTGATGAAGTCATACCTCTTGGGACAAAGATTTAGGTGCCTCACTTGGTTATCTTCAATGTTTTAACAAAAAATTTGGGGGAGCAATTTTTGACGAAGGCACTTCCCCTCTCTTAGACCCTCCTTCTCTATCTAAAAGAACCAGGAAATAGGCTCAAAATGAGCCATCGCACAAGATATAATGACCAGGGGTCGGGTTTAATTTTTAAGAATCTGGAGCCTTAACTAAGTTCAGCAATCGCAAAGTTAACATGCAGCCCGCAGAATGGACCACAAAAATGCTCCCAAAAACCTGAACAAACTACCTGGGAATGTCACAAAAATCCGATCTGCATACTTATTATACGGTCGCATAATGCATCGCAGAACTGCCCCTCGAAGAATTCCAAAGTGATTATGCGATGGCTATGTAGCCCGCATATTGATTATGTGATCGCATAATTAGCTGCATAGTTGACGTCAAAATTAGCCATCACACTGCCTGACTCTGCGGTGACTATGCGGTCTGCATAGCTCTTATACGACCGCATAGTTGACTGCAAAATTGCAATTTTCTGGAAAATGTTATTCCTTAAGTTTTAAATGCATAGATCAGTCCAAAGAATACTTGAGTAGAAATTTTCACGCAGCCATACATCCTCCCATAGTTAGGATCATTCATCCTCGAATGAGGATCAAGGTTCTCTCATTAGCAATCTTTATGCAACCTTAGCTTCTCACAATCACGGAACATATCAGTGACCGCATAGTTGACTGCAGAATTGCACTTTTATCAAGCATTGGATGTTCATTAAGGTCTTATGGTTCTTTTATGCAAGATTACACTAGCCAATTCCCCATGCCTCTCTATTTATATGTGACGACCCGACCCGTCGTCTCATGTGAACCGCTCTGTTTCCCCCATTTTATGCTTCTTCATGTTTCATTATCAGTATTTGGTTGTTAGAATTCATTTAGACTGGTTTTGGTATGAAATAAGATACTTAGTCTCTTTAAGGAAGACTTGTTTTGGAAAAGTCAACCAGATGTTGACTATTTGTCACACCTCCTTTTTTCCACACCTACCCCGAAGGATAAAAGTATAAGGGAGTTTTTCCATTTAAAGTGACATCATTCGATTTGGGGTTATTTATTTCTTTTTAGAGTCGCCACTTGGGATAGGAATTCTGTTGACCCGAGGGAAGGTGTTAAGCACCCCCTGATCCCGTGGTTATAGCACGGTCGCTTAAATTATTATAAATGGCTAAAAAATCTAATTTTTACATGCTCCAAGCTATAGTGCAATTTTATAATTATTTAACCGCTTTTAGTTAAAATGTTTTAGGAAAGTGAACGTTGTTTAAAAAATGTGTTTTTGGATCACGTCACATGAAATGTACCCGGATCCTCGACACATTCTTATTCAACATTTTTGGATTTGGATTTGGGTTGCATGAAATGCACACCCGTATTTAAGAAGGTAATATTATTAAAAACGCGCGTAAAGTGACTAATGTCTTTTTAACTTTGTGGGAGGCCGTGAAATTCGCTAAACGGCATGCCCCAGGTTCTAAGTATTTTTAATTTAAGCAATTAATGAGGGCCCTGCAATTTGTATATTTTTGTTTAATGAGGCTCATCTCATTTTATTGTTTAAATGCCAATCTAAAGCGAACTAAGATTTTCTATTTGTCATTCGTCTCTAAAAGGCCAATTAATTCACATTTATAAATTCAAACCTCGAATTCAAGTCCGAATTCAAACAAAAGGGAGGACCCTTTTATTTTGAACCCACCACCTAATTCGAAACCCGAATTTATATTAGCGAATTCATGGCCCGCATTCCTAATGTAATTTTTAAGGGTTTTGGCTTATAACAAATTTGGGCTTACAATTGGCCCAATTCCTATAATATTTTAACAATCCACCTGCGATTTGGGCTCATTATTGAAGGACCTAAGCCTAGGTGGCATCTTTTACACAAATTTTAGGTATAAAGCTATACACTGATTATCTGGTCCTTGTCGTTGAGCCCAGTAACAAATTTAAACTACTACAGAGTTCAATGGTTGATTAAGGGTCATATATGGGATTTAAAAAATAACACTGCTGCAGACATTTCAAATTGTTTGTTGAATCCTCCGTTTTACTAGCTAATTAACGTTTAAAGTCAGTCTGTAACTAAAATTTTAAAGACATATTTTAAGCTGAACATCTAAGCATAGAAAGAGACGTGATTCTCCATTTTTTTTGTAAATCAAACAGTGCTGAAGTCTGTATTTCAATCTAACATCTAAGCTAACATATGTATCTATATGGATATATGTGCCATCTTATTAGACCTGAAACTTGAACAATCAATCTTAATCTAACTAAATCAACTATCATTGAACACTATATTAAGTCATGCTAGAATCCAAGAAATCCCCTAGCAGTTAAAAAAAAGTCCAAATAAACATCAAAAGCCAATCTATGAGCTAACATAATCTACAATTAAGCTCAGCTTTGTGGTTCAATTATACAGTCTATCCAAAACAGTCCAAACAATCTAGAAGTATCCCTAATTATACAATCCAGTACAGTCCAACTTTTGTTTTAAAAATAAAATGAATATAACTACCAAATTATGGAACTACTCAAAGTATAATTGGCTAATGAAATAACACAACTTCAGCAGAGATAAAACATCAAGTTTATCCCAATTTTTTGGCTTGAGAAGGTACATCAGATCAGCTTTAAAATGTTTACCTGGAATTCAAGTAAATTGAAAGAAGAAGGAGTCAGCAATAAAAACAGAAAATCAGCAGTGAAAACCGGTGCACTTGGATCAATTTTCAACTCAAAAAGGCCACAGCAACTCAGGAATGGATGCAAGAGGACTAGCATCAACGAAAATAACCATAATCAATTTGATAGGACTCAAACACACTCGAAAATTTTCCAGAAATCTCCAGAAAACTCCAGCAATCAAACTCTAGGCTAAATGATGCCAAATCAAATTCGAAATTACCCTAAAACTCTAATAGAACAATGTTTTAGGATTTTTGCTTTGTTTTGAGGATTTAAGTGATATAATCTAATAGTAAAGAACTTGAAATTTTTTCAAGCTAACAATTGTGGATTTGGTTTTTGAATTTTTGAATTTTTAGGTATTCAAAACTTTGGGAAATTTTTTGGGTGGAATTTTAGGGTTGGAAATATTTTGGGAATTTTCAGATGTTCAAAACTTGTTAAAGAAGGCATTGGGGGTGCCTTTTATAGGCAAGGAATGGGCCAGAATATTCTGGAAGCTTTTCACTATTTTTCCCCTTTTTACTTCATAATTTGACTATTAGACCCTAAATTTATGCCTTGTTACCGAAGTTAGTGTCCTAAGTTGGCTGAAATCTACACTAAAGTCCTATTCTATAAGGCTCTAGGGTGTTCTTCTACCCAATACAATACATATGCTACCCTTTCTTTCATTTTGAAATTACTATTCTTAACAAAACTAACATTTTTCATGCCCAAACTATCCCTGAAAAGCCCTTGAAATTATTGACCAACTCAAACCCCTTTTGTCCTAGTTAAAACTCCACTAAAATTAATTAAAGGATAATCTATTCAGCTATATCTAATCATCTAAATTGATAGGGTCTAACTAATTCTCCCCAAAGAAATAACGAAAATTAACAATTACAATCAAACACTAACTAAAGCTAATATGAAATTAACCTAATACTAAAACCTGATTAATCAAAACAAACTAAGCAATACTGAATTAACCAGGCTAATCAACAGAAACAAAAATCCATGAATGAGAGCTAACACTGGATCAACTACTTAAAACTTCGACCAAGCAATAAAATTTAAAAAAACACAATCATCAACAAAGAAAAATAATAACAGAATCATCGACCAAACATGAAAGAAGAAGATATAATCAAAAGAGAAGTAAACTTACTAATTTCAGCTTTGAAATTGACCCGAGATGGCTTGGCCTAGAGTTTCTTGGCCAATACTAGTGTTTAACCATGTATTTTCGAAGAGCAAATACACGGCTAAACCTTGTAATGGTCAAGCCATCCACAAAAAATTCAACTCGCGAAAGTAGGGTTTCTGGCCGGACTTATGATTTGAAATTCGGGGATTTGGGTGGTGATTTGAAAGCAACAGACAATGGGTTTGTGAAGAGGGGGATGAGGAGGTTATGTGGTGAAAAGGTGTGAAAAAGAGGCGGCGCCGCTACTGGGATTCGAGGGCGGCAGCTAGGGTTCATCAACATCGAATTAAGATTCGAAGCCTTTGAGGTTGATTCGAAGGTAAAGAAGGATAGATTTGAGATGAAGAGATAGAGGCATTGTTAGGGTGTAACTTTGGTGGTCGTTGGTGTAACTGATGTCGTGGCCGGAAAATTTTAAAATTAATATTTGACTTGATTGGCTCTGATTCGAAGGAAAACATTGTGGGGGTCGGAAAGGGGAGTTCATGGGGAATCTGTGGTGTTAATTTGAGGTTCATCAGAGCATCGCCGCCGGCAGAGGCAATTTCCGGCCGGCAGCGCACAGCGGAAGGCGGTGGTGACATTAGGGTTGAGGTTTGAGGGGTGTTCTGAGACCGGAAAGGGGGGAAGGGTGGTAGGGATTAGGACAATAATATATCGACTAGACCCCAATTCTCAACCGTTGATTTGATCAACCTCGATGACCAGGATCGTTTGACGCCAAAACGGCATCGTTTCGCTTAACAGGGGGCAGGCCGGGACTTGGGTGATTTTTGGGCTGGACCGGAGTGATTTTGGCGTGGGTAATTGATTTGGGCCGGCGGAATATATCAAAATTGGCCCAAATTAGGTCTCTAGTAAAGACCACTCTTTTTAATTTGTTTTCTTTTCTCTTTTTATCTTTGTTTTTGCATTTATTATTTTTTGTATTATTTTTTTGATTTTATAAAGATGCAAAAATTAAAATAAAGTCTTAATATATTTCAAATCTAAACTAATTAACTAATAAATTATTTATAAACTATTTCGTGATGAATACACAATTAAAGTAAACTATTTTTGTTATTTTCTTCATATTTTGTTCTAAAACAAATTAACCCCTAATTAATACTAAAATGTAAAATTAATTCCTTAATGGAAATGTATTATCTATTTTTTGTATTTTTCATATGATTTAAAAATGCACAGATAAAATGCAATAATTACCAGAAAATAACACAAAAAATTCATAAAAATTATAAAAAATTATTTTGTTTGGAATTTTGGGAATAATTAGCTTAAGGCAAAAATCACGTGCTCACAGCTGCCCCTCTTTGCCTAGAAACACAAAGAGTTTTCGTGCAAAGATAAGTGCGCAAAAACGAGCGATTTTTGCTCGTTCACATATTTCACGTGAAGCATTTTTGAAAAGTTTAACCGCATCCTACTTCAGAGGTTGCCTACGTATCCTGGGCTAAACAGGAATTAGGTCAGTGTAGTTCGGGAAGGTTTGGTAACTGGGACTGCCAGAAGCTGTGATTTTCACTGCTGTTGCTGTTGCTACTGCTTGCTGACCTCCTTATTACACCAAAAGGAAAATCAAAGCTAAGCTAGCTATGCCTATCAACTATGAGTTACAAGATTCCTATCTATAATTCTCTTGAAGCTTGATCTTGAGTCTTAGCTAATTTTGCTGTGGACCCTGATGTGAATCTTGATGCTAGTAAGTTGTAGGTGTTTGTTTCTTTCTGCAGCATTGGGTCAAAACGGGATGAGCGGAGCTTGTGACTTCAATCAGATTTTGAGCAATTCGCACCCTTGTTTGCTTCACATTTGATTTCATTTCTTTTTGTTTTTTTCTTCCTTTCTTTATTCTGGATTGAGACTCATCCATCGGTCATCTTGAACCCTATGTCTTGAGGTCAACCTGCTTAAAATACCAAAACAAACAAACGAACAAAATTTTCTGCCCCAGTTTTCACTAGGAAAATTTCGTGAGTTAGTTGTGACACATATCTAAGCGATCAAATAAGGATTGTATATCCTTGGAAATGTAGCCTTAGATTGGTAGGATTACCAGGTTATGCTTGAAAATGACCGGGTTAAAAGAAAAAGGTCCTCGAGTTATGTCGGTGAGATCCACAGGTTATTCTGGGATTTGACAGAAAAAGAAAGGCTCCTTGGGTTATGCCAAGGAGATCCACGGGTTATGCCGGGATTGAAAGAAAAAAGGATCCTTGGGTTATGCCACGGAGTTCCATAGGTTATGGCGGGATTGAAAGAAAAAGGCTCAATGCGTTATGCTAGGGAGATCCACGAGTTATGCCAAGATTTGGAAATAAAATGCTCCTTGTGTTATGCCAGGGAGATCCTCGATTTTTGCCGGGATTTGGAAAGAAAAAGCTCCTTGGGTTACGTCAGGGAGGTCAACGGGTTATGCCTGGATTTGGAAAGAAAACGCTCCTTAGGTTATGCTAGGGAGAACCACGGGTTATGCCGGGATTTGGAAAGAAAATGCTCCTTGTGTTATTCTAGGGAGATCCTCGATTTTTGCCGGGATTTGGAAAGAAAAAGCTCCTTGGGTTATGCCAGGGAGGTCCACGGGTTATGTCGGGATTTGGAAAGAAAACGCTCCTTGGGTTACGCCAGAGAGATCCTCAATTTTTTGACTGGATGTTTAAGGAATGGGATCCTATGCTACCATGACTTTTTTTATTTATTTTTTTATTATTTTTTATTTTTGGGATTTTCATTTTCATTTATTTTCTTTTTTTTCCTTCTTTTCTTCTTCTTTTTATGTTTTCCTTTTTACTTAGCAAAACGCTTGAAAGAAATTGAGGAGAAACTTCCTTTTTGGTCGATTCCCTGTTGTAAAGTTGTTTCAGCACTTGCACATTTCATTACTTTTTGGATTGCACCTGCTTCTTAAAGGGTTGCTCTGAATAAGACCTATTTTTCAACAAAGAACAATTTGTTAGTTGAAACAGTAGTTGGTTTTGTGGCCTTGATCATCCCAATTGCTTGATCCCGACCCCATTTTCGTTGAGAACTTTGCTTCTTGTTGGCTTCAAGGGTAAATTGCCTTTTAAAACCGACAGGATTCAACTTTCAGGATTTCATTATGACTCGCCCGTGTGGACTCTGGCCTTTTCACTTCATTCTACCATTGGGACCTTTGTCTTTGACTTTCTTTCTTTTCAAATGTCTTTGCTTCGAAAACAACAACCCCTATGGTCAGCCGGGATTGGCCTGACGCACTCACTAAGGTTGGGTATCTTCTTTGGCTTTTGCCAGGCCGAGCCCGATAGAACCAATCCTGCCACCTTTCTTTGTATGTGTTAAACCGAAAGGGATTCAAATAAAAGTATGCAAAAAGCAAGCATATGAGTTTAAAGAGAAGCATCCCTTTCGGGGGAAAAGAAAGACTTATCTGGGGTGCATGCTGACATTAAATGAACATGACATGCTTCTTGGACTGGACGCCCGACCCACACAAACTTTCTAGCTTCTCACGAACCCATTGATCCGCATTTTAAAACCAGGGAACCTTGCCAGGACTCTTTTCGGGGTGAGATGTCTTCCTTTTAGCCGATAGCGCCCTTTGCAGGTTTTCGCCAATCGACCTTTCTCATTTCTCTTCTCACTGTCGCCCGATAGTGCTCTTTGCGAGTTTTCACTAAGCGGACTCTCTCATTTTTAGTTTCTCTACTCACCATCGCCTTATAGTGACTGAAGGTTTTCACCGATGAGACTCTCATTTTATTTCTCTAAATTTGAATTGCATCGGATCCGAACAATGATGTTTTTCACTTTCTTGCCTTTGCCAATTGATCGGACGGACTTTGGACAAGGTCTTTGGGGTAAAAAGAATTTTGGGCGGAAGTACAACTTTGGAACCATTTCGGCGGACTCATGGCCAAACCATTATATCATCTGCCCCAGGTTCAACTTTTCGGGAAATTCGGATTTTTGTTTTGGTGTGACTGAACCTCAGGGAGAGGCTTCCTACGTACCCTTTCGGGATCAAGTCAAACGTAGTTCAGGCAAATAATTTGTTTTTGTCTCTTTGTTTTGTTTTGTTTTTCTTTTACTTTTTATTTTCCCTTATCATTTTTTTTCTTTTTGTACTTTCGGGTTCCAAAGAGGGTAATCAAAGAAATGTAATCGGCTCAAAGGTTTAACGAAGGATTGATAGTGTTTGGAGTAGCGGGGAAGGAGAGCCTTTGTCATCTCAATTGCACAAAAGGCCATCATCCCAGGAGGTCTCGACATAGTACGTTTTTACTGCATCTGTATTAACTGCTGTTTCAGGATCATTTCCTTCAATGTCTCCTACATACATTGTTCCTTTTGGCAAAATCTTTCGGATTATTTATGGACCTTTCAAATTGGGAGCAAACTTTCCTTTTGCTTCCTAGTGATGAGGGAGAATGCGTCTGAGCACGAGCTATCCCACTTCGAAGATCCTGGGACGTACTTTCTTGTTATAGGCACGGGCCATTCTTTGTTGGTATAGCTGCCCGTGGCACACTGCGACCATCCAGTTTTCATCAATTAGTGACAACTGCTTTAGTCGGGTTTTAACCCACTCACTGTCCTCAATTTCTGCTTCAACGACTATATGAAGCGAAGGGATTTCTACTTTTGGCAGGTATGACTACTTCAGTTCCATAAACCGACAAGCATGTGGTGGCTCCGATTGATCTACGCACTGTGGTGCGATACCCAAGTAATGCAAAAGGCATCTTTTCATGCCATTGCATGGAGTTTTGAATCATCTTTCTCAAAATTTTCTTGATGTTCTTATTCGCTGCTTCAACGGCACCATTGGCTTTTGGCCGATAAGGGG
This sequence comes from Nicotiana glauca, assembly GCA_026770625.1. Lineage (NCBI taxonomy): Eukaryota > Viridiplantae > Streptophyta > Magnoliopsida > Solanales > Solanaceae > Nicotiana > Nicotiana glauca. The sequence goes on from MU692057.1 coordinate 56,074, forward strand.
TAGAGTTTCTGTGCGTTATCTTGAATTGTTCACATACCTCTCCCATAAAACGACTATTCAAGTTTGCAGCATTGTTGGCAATGATAGTTGCAGGAATACCAAAGCGACAAATGAGAATGCAATGCACACAATCTACCACAACTTTCTTGGTGACTTACTTGAGAGTGATGGCCTCAACTCATTTTGTGAAGTAATCGATTGCAACCAGTATGAATCTATGCCCGTTTAAAGCTTTCGGCTCGATTGGCCCAATGACATCCATACCCCAAGCAACTAACGGCCAAGGTGCTGACATCGGATGAAGCTCTGTTAGAGACGCATGAATCGAATCACCGTGCACCTAGCATTGATGACATTTTCGAACGAAGCTGAAGTAATCCTTCTCCGTGGTTATCCAATAATATCCCGCTCGCAGGATTTTCTTTGCCAAAACATATCCGTTCATATGGGGTCCGCACATCCCTACGTGCACCTCATGCATAATTATTCCGGCTTCTTCCGCATCAATGCATCTTAACAGGTTGAGGTCCAGAGTTCTTTTATACTAAACATCGTCACTTAAGAAAAAACCACTCGCCTGTCGTCTAATGGTTCTCTTCTGGTCTCCAGTGGCTTGCTCGGGGTTTTCTTGTGTTTTCAGAATCTTTTGATATCATGATACCAGGGCTGAATGCTGGGTTCCACCTTGGCCGTATTACAATAACTGTGCCTTTCTTTGATTTGAATTTCCATGGGATCAATATGAGCATTACCTGGGTAAGGAAAAATTGAAGCTAGAGTGGCGAGTGCATCAGCTAATTCATTATGGCATCGAGGGATGTACTTGAACTCTATTGACTTGAACCGTTTAGTGAGATATTCCATGTGTTATCGGTACGGGATGAGCTTAACGTCTCGAGTCTCCCACTCCCTTGTGCTTGCTGGATAATCAAATCGGAGTCCCCCATGATCAATAATCGGAGTCCCCTTGTGCTTGCCGGATAATGCAGGCTTCATATTCAACTGTATTATTTGTGCAGAAGAATCGGAGCCTAGATGTAGCTGGATAGTGCTGGCCATTAGGTGATATCAAGATTTCCCCAATGCCTACACCTCATGTATTTACCACTCCGTCAAAGAACATTTTCCAAGCACGAGTGTCTTCACAGATAGCTTCTACTGAATTAACTTCTTTATCTGGGAAGTATGTGCTCAATGGTTGGTATTCCTCATCAACCGGGTTTTCTGCAAAATGATCCGCCAACGCCTAGGCTTTCATTGTCATGCGAGTGACATAGACTATGTCAAATTCAGTGAGCAGGATTTACCATTTTGCCAATCTCCTAGTGGGCATCGATTTCTTGAATATATATTTCAAAGGATCCAACCTAGTTATGAGGTAGGTAGTGTGGGCTTGAAGATAGTGTCCCAACTTTTGAGCGACCCACGTCAAAGCACATACTTGGACTCGTAGCTGGTGAACTTCTTACTCAGATAGTAGATCGCCTGCTCTTTCTTGCCGGTTATATCGTGTTGCCCCAGAACGCAACCAAAAGAATTTTCCAACACCATTAGATACAAGAAGAGAGGTCACCCTGGCTCGGGTGGGACCAACCCCGGAGGATTTGACAGATATTCCTTGATCTTTTCAAAATGCTTCTGACACTCAGTTGTCCATTTGATTGCTGCATCTTTCTTCAACAGTTTGAATATGGGCTCACATGTGGTAGTCAGTTGAGCAATGAACCGACAAATATAGTTTAACCTACCTAGTAAACTCATCACGTCTTTCTTAGTTTTCAGAGGAGGTAGGTCTCGAATAGCTTTTATCTTTGTCGGATCTAACTCGATTCCTCTTCTACTGACTATGAAACCCAGGAGCTTGCCCGATGGAACTCCGAAGGCACGTTTGGCCGGATTCAGCTTCAGATCATACTTGCAAAGCCGTTCAAAGAAGTTTCTCAAATCTCAAACGTGGTCACTCTGAGTGCGAGACTTGATTATTACGTCATCCACATACACCTCTATCTCTTGGTGCATCATGTCATGGAAAATGGCGGTCTTGGATCTCATATAGTTTGCCCCGGCGTTCTTCAGCCTAAATGGTATGACCCGATAGCAGTAGGTGCCCCAGGGTGTAGTGAAAGCTGTCTTCTCAGCATCTTCTTCATCTATCAACACCTGGTGATATCCTGCGTAACAATCTACGAAGGACTGTATTTCATGTTCGGCGCAGTTATCAACAAGGATGTGGATGTTGGGTAGCAAAAAGTTATCTTTGGGACTCGCCTTATTCAAATCTTTGTAGTCCACACATACACGGGTCTTCCCATCTTTCTTTGGCACAGGAACTCATTGGCTAGCCATGTAGTGTATCGGACTACCCAGATTACCCCTGCTTTCAGCTGTTTTGTGATTTCTTCTTTAATCTCATCACTGATATTGGTTTTAAACTTCCTTTGCTTTTGTTGTACTGGGGATAATCGGGGTAAATCGCCAGTTTGTGCACCACTAGATCCACACTCAGTCCTGACATATCATCATACGACCAAGCAAACACATCTTTAAACTCGAACAAGAGTTGGATTATTGCATCTCGAGTTTTCTAATCTGTGTGAATGCTTATTTTGGTTTCCCTTATTTCTTCGGCAGTTCCCAAATTAACCGGTTCGGTGTTATTCAGATTTGGCTTAGGTTTTTTCTCAAATTGTTCCAATTCTTGGTTTATTCCCTAAAAGCCTCCTCTTCATCATATTCTTGTTCTTGATTCATTATTTCACAATTAGACAATGTGTTTGATTCGGGGTTTCAAGTCCACAAGCATGTCATGTTATTTAAAGCCGTATTATTATAATTGCAAAGAAAAGATAAAAGGGAAAAAATAGCAAAAATCAGAAAGACTAAAGAGAAAATGGACGATGAAATATTGATTTCATTTCTTGGAATTTTAGGAAGATAACAGGGTTTACATTCATGAATTCAAAAGACAAGAAACTAAAAGAAACATCCGAGTTACACCCTGAAATAACCCGAGATGCAGCAAAGGTGACAAGGCTAGTCTACCGGGACTCCCGCCTGATCGGGAAAGGCGTAGCCTTCCAATTTTGGAGTTGGGCGTCCGGTCCCATGTAGAGCACCTCAGCGGTGCTAGTCCCTTCCCCTGGCTGGACCATGTTGGTTTCATATAGCATTTGCCTAATAACTTCACAAATATCTTCTATTTCATCAGCAGTGAACACCCCATCTTCCTCTTTTGTGCCATACTTAGGCTTGACAAAGGTCTCATAAAGATGTGGAAATGGTTGCGACAGAACCTACCCATCTTTCTTTCTTTCATCGGCCCATTACTCATCATCTGGGGTAAGGTGGAAGCCTATCTCGAAATACTTTTTAGCTACGGGTAGTGTTACCAGCTCGGCTATTCCTTTCAAAGCTTTTCCCAACCCTTTTCCTGGCTTGAAACCGTGTCGAATCATTTCCTTGGCTACCATGATCGAAGCATTGGACAAGAAAGGCTGGGGGCATGGGTGTCCTTCCTCATATTGATCAACTACCACGATTTCAAAGACTTGATAGACAATATGCTCACTTCCCTCCTTCGCCTCCAACCATGGGATAGATGGGTCACGATATATGGACTTCTTACCTTCCCCGTGGACCACGATCTCCTGATCTTCGGGCTCAAATTTAACCACCTGGTGGAGGGTTGAGGGCATTGCTCCTGCAATATGGATCCAAGGCCTTCCCAAAAAAAAATTGTAAGATGTGTCCATGTCTAACACTTGGAAGGTCACCTCAAAATATACCAGGCCTATGGTCAGTATCAGATCAATTTCGCCGATGGTATCTCTTTTAACACCATCGAAGTCTCTCACGCAAACATTATTTGGACGAACACTTCCTATCCCTATTTCCATTCCTTGTAAAATGGAGAGTGGGCAGATATCAATGCCTGAGCCTCCGTCCACCATGACACGCTTAATGTAGTAACCTTCACATTTGACTGTCAAGTGCAAGGCTTTATAGTGGGCAGCTCCTTCTGGAGGCAACCCACTTTTACTGAAGGAGAGTTGGTTGACAGCGAAGAATCTTTCCGTCATCCTTTCAAGTCGTTCAACCGAAGTATCGGCTAGCATATATGCTTCGTTCAGAGTTTTCATAAGGATCTTCTGATGTTCAGCAGATTTGGTCACCAATGACAGCAGTGACACTTGCTCAGGACACTTCCTCAATTGGTCTACTGTTTCATAGTCTTGCATTTTCATTTTCGGAAAGAATGTCTCTGCTTCTTCAGCGCTCAATGGCTTCATAGATGGAAAACGCTTTCGTGTGGCACTGTTTATCTCTAATATTTGAATATTTTTCAACAGGGACTGTCCCTGGCAGTTTACCCGAAATTTCCTTGCCTTTGTATGTGACCACTGTTAGTTGGTAGTTCTGTGAGCACGTGATTTTTGCCCCAAGCAAATTATTCCAAAATATATGCAAAAATGAGTTTTGTGTGTCAATTTGTTGATAATTATTTGTTTAATAATAACCCATGAAATAAATGGAAGTACTAGGACTTTTTCTAATTTTTGAAAGGGAAAACAAAATACCATTTTTGTATTAATTAGAAAATACCAAAAAATAGAAATTAATTACTCTTTAATTTTAGAAAAATCAGAAAATTAAAAGAAAAATACAAATAAAATATAGGGAATAATAAATACAGGAGTAATATAAAAATACAGAAAAGAAAGTAAATATAAAAAAATATATATATAATACTAAAATACAAAATACAATATATAATACAAAATACAATTGGGCCAAATAACAAATTCAGTAGCCCAAATGAGTTAATACACGGACCAGGCCCAAAAGAAAATCAGCCGGTCTGCCTATACATAAACCCAAAGGACACCGTTCCAAGTAGTGAATCTGGACCGTTGAAAAGCTTAATCAAATGGTCCAAAACAATGATCGTCTAATAATAAAATGACGCCGCTTAAAAGAACCAATTTGAGCCGTTGATATCATCCATCCAATGGTCACGATTAAATGACCACTTAATGAGGACGACGTCGTTCTTGGTGTAATTGCATCTGGGCCGTTGGTACATTTAATCCAACGGTCCCAGATTGTTCAAAGCTTTTAAATATACAAAAAAAAATGTTACATACACATCATTATACACCCCTCGTCCCAAATAGAAACCCTAGCCGCCCTATCATCCTCTCTACCATCACCAGAACCCTACCGGCGGTGGTCCACCCCCTCCGTCAATCAGCCCACCATTAACACCCCTGAGCCTATTTCTTCTCCTCGATCACCCTATCTTATCAGATTCCCCAAAAAACTACTGGAACATCTCGAATAATCCAAAAGGTGTCGCCGAAACCCTACTTCGGCGACCACCACTGTTGAACCAGTGTTTGCCATTAACACCCCTTGACCCTCTCATCGTATTCTTCAACCCCCACTAGGTAGATTCCCTCTAATCAATCCCAAACCCATCAAATATAAAAAAAATGTGTCGCCGAAACCCTACTCCGGCGAACACCCCTAACCCCAAAAAACATCCTATAAAACCCATGACCCTAATAGTCCGTTTCCTGAGAGTCTTGCTTACAAAAGACTCGAAGAGTCTACTTGAGGACCAAAAATCCAAGAAAATGGTTTTTGAACTTCTGTTACTGGAAAATCAAGAAAAGAAAAGAAAAAAGGGAAAGAACAGAAGAATGAAAGAAAGAAACAAGAAAGCTAAGTACCCTAACCCTAATTTCTCTGCTTGCTTGTTTTCTGATCTTTTCTATTTTTTGCCTGTTTCTTTGCCTTCCTGAGTATTTCATAAGGTCTATTACATGCTTAGCCACTTTCTGATTATACTTAGTTGTGAAAATCTTGATTGTGACTGTGTTGTTGCCTGATCTTTTACTTTGGAATCGCATGCTTATATTTTTCTTTTCTGATAAAGTCTTCAGTCAAATCGCATGCTTTGTGTTAATAGCCACATTTATGGTTCTTACTTGATAGATTCGAAATTAATGATTGAGTATTCTGTTAATTTAATTCAACCTATTATCAATTTATTTCCCTGAATCTAGTTAATTGAGTATTTAATCTTAATGTGACTCTATCTGTAAAGTTGTCTAGTGTTGGCTATTTTTGCAATTCAATTTTGACTTTTGACTTTTCTAATTTTTCTGATTGAATAAAAGGGTTAATTAGGTACTTAGTCTTAATTTGGCTATATCTGTAAAGTTGACTAGTGCTGGCTATTTTTGTAATTCAATTTTGACTTTGACCTTTGAAGGTTCTAATTAAATAAAAGGGTTAATTGGGTAAATAAAAGAAAACACAGGGGTTAAAGGGGAAAGGATAAAATGGTATTTTGTAATTAAACAAAAGGGCTAAGGGTATAAAAGGCAATACTGCCTGGCTCGTGAGTAATTAATTGAACAACAAGGGGTATATTGGGTATACTAAAAGGGTAAATAGGTAGAATCTGAAAGCAAGTGAGGGTAATAAGGACATTTAAGGGTAATTAGAACAATGTGGATGCCACTAGAACCTTCTAGCAGGGGTTCTAGTGCATTTACGAATGAATTAAGTGTATTAATCTGAAAGTAAGTTATAAGAACAGGGGTGGGAAATCTGAATATTAATTTCAAATTTTCCTCCCATTTTGCTCTATAAATAGGCCTCCATATGCCACATTTTTTAGGGAAGAAATTTGATAAGCATAAAAATACTCATAATTTTGTGCGTTACTACTGTTTAATTGGTTTTAATTGCAATTCGAGTAGAAAACTCTTGAGTCCTGGTGTTTTCGTTTACTGTTCTGAATCTATTGTTGAAGCTATTGGGTTTAAAGTCTGGTGTCAAGACTGTTGCGGTGTTATTGCTGTGTGTTCGCTGGTTGTTGTTTGGAGTCCTGCTATTTGCAGATCTTCTTCTTCATTCACACCTTAGAACTCATCAAATTTGTTTCAATTCGACTAGGTACACTTCTAATTTTGAGGATGTAACCAGAACTTCATGAAGATAAAAAATTATTAATAGTTTCTGCTAGCTTTCAATTCTGTTCATGTTATAGACATATGTAATTTGTTAGGATCTTATGTATATTATGGACTATGGACTGTGTTAATTCTGGACTAGTTGATTTATTGGTAAATTTTCATCTGTTCTTAAACCAGAAACGTAATACAAAAAATGTTGAAATACTTTTGTTAGTTAAATTCTGAATCAGTAGTTGTTAACGAGGAAAAGCATGAAATAGTTAGATTTCAATTTCGTTCATAATACAGAATGGTTTATACTAGTCTATGCATTTTTACTCACATTAAAGTTCAAAAACCTGATGTGAAACAGGAATCAAAAAGTACGAATGAAGTTCAGGACTTAATTTGAATATGTCAACTGTAGATCTAGTTTAGCATCTCCAGTTAAACAAAATAATAAGGTAGTTCCGCATTGAATAAGTATATATTTCGACTGATAAACTCAGACTTAGTTAATCTGATAGCTAAACAGTATTATACAAATGAAATTAGTGTTAATATTTCTAGTTAATTTCGGATATTGAAGTTACAATACTTGTTTACACCTATGATTAGTTCAGTAAAAATGTTTGAATCTGCTTTGGATTTATTAACGATTTGGGCCTGGTTATGAAAAGAGGCCCAGATCCAATCACTATGACCTATGTGCCTGAGAGCAACAGATGCAATAATACGAATTGGGCTTTAATTAGCCCAATGCACTTCTGTGCATTCCCCTTGTGTTGGATACGATTTCCAGGCCCAAAACATATAATGGCCTGGATGTGAATGGAATATACAATTAAACTGCATTAATAGTTATGTTTAATAGGAAAAAATAGTGATAGAAAACATAGCACACCATAGATTTGATCTTTAGAAAAAATACAATGAGATGAGCCTCGTTATAAGGCAAGAATGCACGGGGCCCTCAAATAATTGTTATAAAATCTTTAGACT
>MU692060.1:17809-31390 GCA_026770625.1 Nicotiana glauca
ATATTTAGATATACTCGTTCAAAGTATGGACTAGTGCAAGATCATTGGGAATTTTAGCCTATTATGGACTCTTCCAATTTTTCTTAGACTTAGGCTTTTCCTTGGACCCCAAATTACTTACCATAAGACTTATACACATATTTACCAATTCCAATTGATGTACACCATGTTAATATCACATAAAATATTATAATTAGCCTGTGTGGCACCACGAAATCCTAGGTAACTTAGCGAAATTTTCCGGGGCCTTACACCAAAACCATCCTAAAAACACATACACAACTCGTCAAAGCACTATAATATATATATCAATAACAAGAACCTCAGTATTACAAACATTACTTTATCATGATAATAGCCGGACATGGACTACACATTTTTAAATCATAACACCTAGAAGGTACCTTTCAAATCAAAACCAACTGCTATACAATCAAGAGAAAATATTTTATTTCCACAATACTCTCGACCTTCAATGTGGCCTCTTATACCTACAAACTTTGCCAAAACACATTCACGGGAGCAATTTCCACCCCCAAACTTACCTAATAAGGATGACAAGTAGATATCTCGCATAAGCTAACTATCCATTAACTTCACCTTCAATAATTTCCATCGGAATGATACACAATTTTATCGCCACCTGCCTTCTTAGACATAGGCATATGAAAACGCAAATTCATGAGGAACAACTATGGGGAAACATCATACTCCTAGTGTGACCTAATGGGAAATGCACTTACGTACCCTTCATTATCAATTCTCATAATATCTACAGGGGAAAACTTTGAGAATAACATGTTCACCCTCCAAAACTCTAAATCTCTCGGAGAACACTCACACTAAACACTTGATGACCTTCAACACTTACTCGAAGATGTTCTATCATAAACTGACCATAAAATTACCTATCAAGTATGTATGTGATAACCCTGCGAAGCTTCCTCCTTGACTTGTCTGAACTTACAATGCCCAATGGATCTAATACAATAATGAACAACAGAGTTCACGATCAGGCTGGAGTTATTCAAGAATCCATTAATGTGCTGAGCAGAGCATTTCATGAGGTTATATGCTAAGAGACACAAAGATTACTACTAGCAATATTAACATGGTTAATCATTATGACGATATCAAGTATTAGACAAATAAGGCATAGGGGTGACTCGTACATTGGCAATAGGAACCATTAAGGAGGAATACTCAAGTACGTGAACCACTCGTCTTCTATAGTGTAGGGTAAATTCATTTATCAAGAATAAGAATACTCTGGCACCTTGAATGCGATATGGGTTTCAAAATACATGAAGTTGAATTACACTCTTAACATTACTTGACACAAGGAATCTATGCCACAAGCCCATGAGGATGAAAAGAAGTTGAACACTTATGAGATTATCATATCTCAAATAGCTTAACCCTTCATAATAGTTGATCCTATATGAGAGAACTAATGATACGACAACTTGTCTTTCAAATCAATATGCTCATGATATGTGCAAAAATCTAAAAGGCATCTAATCTCAACCTTTCACGAGTGAAACCACATAGCTAGGACATCCTACCAATGGGGTGAAATCATGTATTGGTTAGAGGAGTTCCAATGGTTGACGTAATGCTCCGGGAAGAAAGACAATTAAAACACATATCCTCCTTAAGGAGGTGTAACGCAAGGGGTAGCAAATTTCCCACACATCACAATGATGTTTTCAATAATCCTAAAAGCCGAGTGAGCAGAAGACCATGTAACCCATCCAATCCAGCCCATTGAAGACTTCTTGAAAAGGGGATGTACTTTGGTTTGAAATCACGGCAATATAAGCTTGAACTTAGGGGAAATTATTACTTTTAGAAGCCATGAGAAAAGTCCACGTAGACCTAGAAAATCGATAATAATGGTGAGAAAGTACTTAAAACCAATACGAGTTGGTATAAAACAAGGCCTCAAAGTGCCCACATGGGTAAGTTTGAAGGAATGAGACGTCTTGATGCATTTATCGGGGAAAAGTAACAGTAACCTAGGTTATCTAGTCACAATGACAAGTAGAGCAGGTAAATGGTTGTTAGAAGAACATTTACAAGAAATACCAACAATATTTATTTATTCTAACAAAAGGAATATGTCTCCATCTTTAATGATATAAGACTTCCTCTTTGATGCCATGAAACATAAATAAATTTTACAATGAGAGTTATCAGATGAAATAGATAGTAGGGTAGCAAAACTAATGAGCACCATTTGGGACCAACAGGCTTAAACTAAGTTGAAGACATTAGAAGTCTATAGTAAAGGGGAATTTACCCACTTTCAGTGTCCTTTTAGAAAAGGGAGCTTGTAGAGTACATAAAAATGAGGTGAATTTAATTGAATCGTATAGTTGGATAACTAGTCGAGACATTGAGATAATATCGTATTAAAGATTACGGGTAAACAACACATGATTCAAGACAAATGAAAAGAAAGTGAGAGAGCCTTATGGAAGTATTCTTTACATTGTAACCACTAGGAATAGTGGTAATATATAGGGATTACGAGGAGCTACATTTTTGAAAGAAGATCTCTCTATGAAATCACGTGATGTATAGCTCTAGAATTCAAAATTCCAATTATGGTTAGCAACTCAACTTCACAATGAAGTACTATAGCACACGTCTACACAACCAACTATTGGGAGATGCTATAAGACTTGATTGAGAGAAAAGTTTTGGCATACAAATGTGTTACTATGTATATTGCTCCTTGGTCAACCCAAAACCAAAAGGCAAGAGTTAGACTGATAATCAGATCGTTGGACTAGAACATGTGTAGATAATCCATTATCGAAAGGAGATCATTCAATCTCAGTAATTGCGGCAGGCTATCAACCCTTAATGAACTTGAAGTGAAGTGGGAACCCAATGAGATAGTATAAAATAATTATGGAAGGTTTTCAGATGTTCATAATGATTTCTCCATGGATTTTGACTTGAGAAATATCTAGATGCTAATGAAATACAGAAAGACAAGAGAAACAGACGTTGTGCTACGATAAGATAACCTCGAAAGGTGTGCTTGGTCTTGACGGAGAGCCTAGTAAGGGTCCTTACGAGAAAGGAAGTGTTACAATGACACATAGAAGGATGTGTTCTCTCATGGTTAAGAAACTAGCACAATAAATTCACTAACTAAAGAACACAATTAACACATGTGGTGGAGGTGTAAAGGGAAAATAAACATTTGTTATAAGATGGACATGCTTCTTCTAGTTTAACTCCCAACTGCAATATACAACCACACCCCGAGCAACCACAATACTAGGACAAAGTGAGCTACTTACTGCGGGATGTCCCAAGTGGACATGAAAATTACGGCGAGACAAGATCTCCCTATGACGGGGATGTGAGGATCTCAATTTTCAGAGAGACTTTATGCACACGCTGATCATTTCGATTGACATGCACCCATGTGATAGGTGTTAAGGTATGCTCTTATGTTACTAGGTAGTGAGAAGCTTTCATGATGATATTCGCAAGAGAGTAGATTGACTGTTCAAACCATATAAGCCATATACACAACTGAGTAAAAGAGTGACTCAAGAAGGATCGCAACATTAGGATGCTTTACATGGAACTCGACACCACACAGGTAAACTTTACGACGGTCCATGCATAGGCACAAGTGGGCAGATATTGTCCATTTCAATAAAATATTCTGTAAGAAATTCATCAGGTATAGTCCCTCGTTAAGAATTTAGGAAAAGAAAGTGGGAGGTATTAATCCTAGAGTTATAACTCCATTCAAGGACGTATCTATAGAACTTAATTCCACAAGAGGATGTAAATAAGAGAATTTGTGATAGAGTGGGTTCACGAACAATACGGCTTCTTCAAGGAGTAGGTACATACAAGTCTTTGTGACTCACATCTTATTAAGACCATGTTTATGAGGACTCTTCAATATGGATGTACATATACAACAAGAGTAAGGCTAAGTAGTGACTTAGTTGGTGACCTTAGGTTGATAGGGAAATAGTTGAATCGATGCCCCTTGACTCCACATCCCTAGCGTACGTTGTTACCATGCCGATATACTATAGCATTTGGTGGTGCAGAGACATTAATAGGAACAAGAGTACTCCCCTTAGCAACAAGTTCTACCAATCCCTCCATGGCTCGATACATTCTCCTAACAAACGCTTGATAAATCTCCCTCATATTCAATGGTAGGGCCATTCCCTCCTTACTACTTCCACAATCATGAATTACTCATCTTAAGATTAGGAAATAGAATGGAAATTAGCTCCCTATCTTGAGCTCTACTGCACGATCTTGGAGTATCAAAGAAAGGTAAAATTCCTAAATGTCCAAATAGCCTCCAACTTATAGATGTGGTCGACTACATATCGATAAGAAGGACTCTACTACACACGGCTCCAAGACATCCTAGGACACATTAAAACCTTAGGATCTGATACCAAGTTTGTCACGCCCCAAAATCTGAGGAGCGCGACCGGCGCTCAACCGACTAAACCCGATTAAGAAAGCTTGTTAGGTCTCATTTACCCAAACTAATTCATGAATAAATAGGAGATGGACTCCCTTAATCAAACATAGTAAGTATTTCATTAACAACTTCCATTTCATTTCCATTAGTAGCTTAAATCATAATTATCAAAATATTACAAGTTTTTGTTAAATCATTGCCAAACATCAATATTTATACTTTAATTCCAATACCCGACACTACCCACAACCTATCTACGAAGCCTCTAAACATAACTGAAAAGTAATGTAATATGGAAATACCGATAACAAGGCTCTGGCTATATCTCAAATACAAAGTACATGATAAACAGATGAAATAGAACCCCGAGAAAAAGTGGGGCTCACCAAATCAGCTGAAAGGATGATGTGGCACTAGCTGCGACCAACACTGCCTGCTATAGAAACACCTACATCCATTTAAAGACGTAGCGCCCCCGTCAAAAGGGACGTTAGTGCCATCGAATACCACTAGTATGTATAATTAAACGCCATCTAGTTAGAAATAACTTTCATACAATAATAAGGAAATTACAAGTACAACTCAAACACTTTAAATGATCATAACATTATCACATAAAATAATCATGCAATTTTCACATCATTTTCCCATAGCTTTTAGGTTGGGGAATTTCATACTGTTCCACATTGTTCACAATACCACCGGTATCTTGAGTGGAGTCCAATCTCGACCCAATCGGCTAGGTCACCTTATTTGAGACACATACTTCAATCACAATCTCATTTTCCCTTTTCCGGGAATTCATTCACAATACCACCGCTATCTTGAGCGGAGTCTGACCTCAGCCCGATCAGCTAGGACCCCTAACCAAGGCATTGTTCTCTTCTCATTAGCCATTTTTTTCACATATATCATTTCACAGTCACTTAGGGCCACAACTTATCTCATCATTCTTGGCACCAGGCCGCATTTTACATCATTCTCAATTTCAATACTAGCTTTGGCATTTAGGAAAGTAGGTGCACACAAGAGCAAATGGAAATTGTAAGCACAAATGAGACTCCACATAGATGGCAAAATATATACAGCTTCAATCTCAATTTAAGGTCTAAGCATTTCAATACATGATTCATATTCCTTTCACCTTTTCAAGTTATCAAGAATAGTACATTGATCAAATTGGAATACATATTTCATAAATATAAGGTAACAACCCCAAATTCATGTGGAATAATAATTAATTTAAGAATTCAACTTTAATCTTACTGTATTCACAAAAACACCGACGAAGCTAAATTTTTAAAAGACGGGGCTTTAGCCATACTTTAAGCTTTCCTTAAGTTACTACGACGTTCCGAAAATTCTAGCAACTCCAATCTACTTTGAGACATGACATAATTGAACAAAAATTAGGAAGGTATTCATGGTTTCGGCTCATTTGAGCATTTTATCAAATACTAGTTGAGCATCTTGATTTCAAATCTCTTTTACAAGGTTTCCTTCATTCCCCCAACCTAAATTTAACAAGAACTACCCATATTGTAATAAAACAACCCAACCCCCTCATTTTAACAACATTACTGATCAAATTAAGAGAGAGGAAGAGAGGGTCTTGAGAGAGAAAATCATCTTCTCCAAATTCTTGTTCTTCAAAACTATCCGGGCCGGGGAAATTCAAGCTTATCTTCATTCCCCCTTACCTACAGGTAAAATCCCTAACTTTTCCCATTGAAATTCTATTTTTAAACTAAGGGGAGGGAGGGGACTCTCATGCATTGGTCCATGAAAATAATGGTTGAAATGGTGCATGCATGTCTAGTAATAACCAAAAATCTAGTAAGAGGAATTGGGTAGGGGTAAAGAAGTGTTCAAAGAAGGGTTGATAACCTAAGTAAGTTGAGTAACAGTTGTGAACTTCTATTCTAAGTTATATGTATTAGTTTGTGCACTATATTGATGTGCTAGATTATTTGGTGAATTGGAAGTAGAATTTAGAAAGGAATTTGGCTCCAGGTATGTATGGCTAACTTTAACCTCTGTAAAATCGTCTTGTTTGGTTCCCAATTACTTGGCATGCGGTGTTTTCATGAATTAGTTGTGGAGTTGACCTCTCGTGAGTAGTATGTGTTTGCTTGTGTGAACCAATTGCGAATCCCTGTAAATATTGTGCCTTATGTGTTGTGTGGTAAGAATTGTGAAATAAATGAAGGAAGAAATCATAATTGGTGAAACGGAAATGACTGTGGTAACATCTCTTGTGGCAAGTCGCGGAAATCTGTTGTTGTGATCTAAATGGTACAATGGGCTGTTGATAAGATGGAAATGGCATGGATAGTCATATAAACCCTTTTTCAGTTGTGTTGTTGTTGTTATTGGAATTTGTTGTAGTTGTTCTTGGAACCAGTTGTTGTATCTTTGTAAATTGTTATTATAGTGGTATTGTTTGTGGACTGTGATTGCTCGGTGGGATCGGGTTGCGCGCCGCAACACGAAGTAATAAGGTGTGGGTTGTGGTGATAAGGGTGGCCGAGGTAATAAGGGTGGAAAGTGATCGATATCACTATTGAAATGAAATATGAGAACACTGTAAAATTGAAAATGTGGAAGTGATGATGGGGACAGGAGAGTTTGGTAACTTGTTTGCCTTGATTGTTTTCCTTGAGTGTACTCAATTGTTGTTTATCTCAATTTTTTATTACTTGTGTATGACTTGAGGTTACTCAGGGTAAGGTTTGTTATACATACCAGTACAATTCAAGTGTACTGACATCCCTTTTGCCGGGGGCGCAACATTCGTGTTATGATTGTAGGTGGATCTGCAGCAGGTACTCCAGCCCACCGATCGTAGCTCCCTCTTCGTCTTCCGTCAGTTGTTTTGGTGAGCCCCATTCCTCTCGGGGCCCTACGTTACTCAGGCTGCTTGTTTCCGTAGTTTTATTTTGCTGTTGTGTAAGGTATAGCCGGAGCCTTGTTACTGGCAAATACTATATTATCCTATTGTACTTTTAGAGGCTCCGTAGACAGTGGATGTTGTTTAGAAGCTTATGTATATCCCTGTTTCTTTTGTTGGGCAACGAATTAATAACTTCACTAACTTTCATGTATGTATGTATATTTTGCAAAAAAGTGTTTTAAATTAATTATATGGCTAGTTCTTAAGATTATTGAGTAAGGAAAACATGGTATAACACGTGGGGTAGGAAAGGCACCCAGGTCCGCTTGGTTGGGGCTTCCCGTTCGGGCGCCGGTCATGTCCCTCGAGTTTGGGACGTGACAAACTTGGTATCAGAGCCTCAGGTTTTAAAGTGTCCTAGGATGTCTCGGAGCCGTGTCTAGTAGAGCCCTTCTTATCGGTGTGTTGTCGACCACATCTATAAGTAGGGGGCTACATGGACATTGAGGAATTTACCCATTTCTTTGTTATTCTATTTCGTGCGGTGAAGTGAAAAGTTGAAGTATTTATGTCTAACTCGTCCCTTGTTCCGAAATTTTCAGAAATGGCACTAAAGAAGAAAGCTAGACTCGGCCTTGGGGCCGACGCCACCCTAAGTATGGCTGTGAATCATGTACCTGATGCCGTGGGTGAGAGTGACTCACCGGCCTTGAATCTGCCCGGCCCATCTATTTCCAGATCCAAGCATTCCTGTTCCGGCTGCGGCAGAGGGTGCCACCATCCCTCCGACCAATATTCCTGATTCTGATACAGTTCCAGCTTCTAGTCCCGGGGTTTCTGATGGGGACCTTAGAGGAGCCATCCATATGTTGACCCAGTTAGTGGCCGCCCAGGCCCAGAGATCTCATGATGCCCCTGTGTCCTCCAGCGGATAGGGAGATTCCGCCAGCTCCAGAATCCAACAGTTTCTGCGATTGACCCCTCCAGAATTCTCAGGCACAAACCCAGAGGCCGATCTGCAGGATTTCCTTGATGATATGTATAAGACCCTTCGAGTGATGAAGGCTATAGAGATAGAGGGGGTTGAGTTGGCTTCATACAGGTTGAGGGGAGCAGCGCGTTCGTGGTTTGATATGTGGGAGGATTCCCGTGAGGAGGGAAGACCTCCAGCTAGATGGGATGAGTTTGTAGATGCCTTTATGAACCACTTCCTGCCTGCCGAGAAATTTGAAGCCCGTGCCGCTGAGTTCGAGGTTCTCAAATAGTGCAGTATGAGTGTTTGGGAGTACCACATGGAGTTTTTGAGGTTGTCCAAGTATGCTCCTCAGTTAGTGTCGACCATGGATGCTCGGGTTTGACGTTTCGGTTAGGGACTTAGTCCTTTGGTGGTGAATGAGGCTGCTATAGCGGCCTTGCACTCAGATATGAATTATGGAAAGATTGTAGGATTCGCTCAGGCCACAGAGGCTATGAAGTTGAAGATTCGGGCAGACAGGGAGAGTAGCTGTAGGGCCCGGTCAATGGGTCACTCAGGGAGACCAGTTCCGGGGAGAGGGTCATTAGGGCCATCCCAGTCATATGCTCAGTCCTCAACGAGTGCACCGTCATCTGTGCACAGTTATCAACAGAGCAGTCACTCGAGACCAGGTTCAGACAGTTGGAGGTCCCGCCAGTCCGGTCGTTCAGGAGTGAGGTATCAGCAGTAGGGGGAAACTACATGCCCCAAATGTGGGAGATTTCATACAGATACTTGCTATTTGGATATCCCGGTATGTTATAAGTGCGGGGTGAGAGGTCACATCCAGCCGGACTGTCGTGCGCCCAGTTAGGGTATGGGTAGGGGATCTGCCCAGTCATCCAGTTCTTCAATTGCTACATCATCAGTGCATCCTCCAGCTCCAGCAGGGTACGGTGCAGTTAGGGGTGGAGCTCGCGGTAGGGGTGGACCTAGCCGGTTCTATGGTTTGAGTGGTCGCCAGAGTGCTGAGGCTTCTCTAGATGTTGTTACAGGTATCTTGTCTGTTCAGGCCATTGATTGTTATGCTCTTATTGATCCGGGGTCCTCTTTGTCTTATGTCATCCCATTCATTGCTTCAAGTTTTGGGACAGAACCCGAACAACTTTATGAGCCGTTCTCTGTATCGACTCTGGTTGGTGATTCTATTATAGCCTCGTGAGTTTATAGGAATTGGGTTGTCACGGTGTGTGGTCGTGTTACCACGGCCGATCTTATTGAGCTTGGAATGGTAGATTTTGATATAATCATGGGGATGGACTGGCTTTGTTCGTGCTTTGCCAAACTTCACTGCCGAACGAGAGTCATGAGACTCGAGTTCCCTAGCGAGCCAGTTATTGAATGGAAAGGAAATGGTGTGGTGCCAAATGGTAGGTTTATTTCTTGCCTTAAGGCTTCGAAGATGATAAAGAAGGGGTGTATCTATCATTTGGTCCGGGTGGCGGACGCCACCTCAAAAGTGTCTGTCCCCGAGTCCGTGCAAGTTGTGAATGAGTTTCTTGAAGTGTTTTCGGATAAGCTTCCAAGGATTCTGCCAGATAGGGAGATTGATTTCGGGATTGATGTATTGCCAGACACTCAGCCAATATCTATTCCACCATACAGAATGGCGCCAGCAGAGTTAAGGGAGTTAAAGGAGCAGCTGAAGGATTTATTAGAGAAGGGGTTCATACGACCGAGTGTGTCGCCATGGGGTGCTCCGGTTCTTTTTGTCAGAAAGAAGGATGGGTCGCTTCGGATGTGCATTGATTATCGGCAACTCAACAAAGTCACCATCAAGAATAAATATCCTTTTCCTCGGATAGATGATTTGTTCGACCAATTGCAAGGTGCAAAATTCTTCTCCAAAATCGATCTGCGGTCCAGGTATCACCAACTGAAGATCAGAGAGCAGGATATTCCCAAGACCGCTTTCAGAACTCGCTATGGTCACTTCGAATTTTTGGTCATGTCTTTTGGGCTAACCAACGCCCCGGTAGCTTTTATGGACCTTATGAATCGGGTTTTCAAGCCATTTCTAGACTCCTTTGTGATTGTTTTCATTGACGACATCCTCGTTTATTCGCGGAGCAGGGAGGATCATGCTAACCACCTCAGAGCAGTATTACAGACTCTTCATCAGCACCAGTTGTACGCTAAGTTTTCAAAATGTGAATTTTGGTTGGAGTCCATCGCTTTTCTGGGTCATGTTGTTTCCAGTGAAGGGATTCAGGTGGAACCCCAGAAGATTGCAGCAGTGAAGGATTGGCCTAGGCCCACGATCCCGATGGAGGTTCGTAGCTTCTTGGGTTTAGCCGGGTACTATCAGAGGTTTATGGAAGGATTCTCTACCCTCACCTCCCAATTGACTAAATTGGTGCAGAAAGCAGTTAAGTTTCAGTGGTCCGACGCATGTGAGAAGAGTTTTCAGGAATTGAAGTCAAGGTTGACCTCGGCACCGATATTGGCTTTGCCAAAAGGAATGAAAGGATTTGTGGTTTATTATGACGCCTCCAGGGTTGGTTTGGGGTGTGTATTGGTGCAACATGGGAAGGTTATAGCGTATGCTTCAAGGCAACTCAAGAATCACGAGAAGAATTACCCGACGCATGATTTGGAGATTGCGGCAGTTGTGTTTGCTTTGAAAATTTGGCGGCATTATCTTTATGGTGTCCATGTGGATGTGTTCTCCGACCACAAGAGTCTCCAGTATTTGTTCAAGCATAGGGAATTGAATTTAAGGCAGCGACGGTGGTTAGAATTGCTCAAGGATTATGATATGAACATTTTGTACCATCCAGGGAAGGCGAATGTGGTGGCCGACGACCTCAGTCGGAAATCCATGGGTAGTTTGACTCACTTGGGAGTGGATCAGAGGTCCTTGGCTCAGGAGGTTTACCAATTGGCCGGTCTAGGGGTTCGCAGTTCGGCGTCAGACGAGGGAAATATTATGGTACATAACGGAGTGGAATCGTCTCTCGTAGCGGAAGTGAAGGAAAAGCAGTTTATGGATCCGGCATTGGCTCAGATGAAGAAAATAGTTTTGAATAACAAGACTTTGGCATTTTCACTCGGCGGCAAGGACGATGTATTGCGGTGTCAAGGTAGGCTATGTGTTCCGGATGTGAATAAGCATTGGGAGAGGGCGACGACGGAGGCTCATAATTCCAGGTATTCCGTGCACCCAGGTTCCACGAAAATGTATCATGATTGGTGGAACGGTATGAAAAGGGGTGTGGCAGACTTTGTATCTAAATGACTGAATTGTCAGCAAGTGAAGGCTGAGCATCAGCGACCTGATGGGTTAACTCAGCTCATGGAAATACCAATTTGGAAATGGGAGATGATCAACATGGATTTCGTGGTAGGGTTACCTCGCACTCAGCGCAAGTTCGAATCAATTTGGGTAATAGTGGATCGACTCACCAAATCAAGTCACTTCTTCCCAGTCAAGTCCACCGATACTGCAGAACAATATGCTAAGTTGTATATCAAGGAGATAGTAAGGCTTCATGGCACTCCACTTCCTATTATCTCGGATTGAGGGGCCCAGTTCACAGCTAATTTTTGGAAGAAATTTCAGCAAGGTTTGGGTACTCAGGTGAATCTCAACACATCTTTCCATCCGCAGACCGACGGTCAGGTCGAGCGGACTATTCAGACGCTTGAAGATATGTTGCGGGCTTGTGTCTTGGATTTCAAAGGTAATTGGGATGAACACTTGCCACTTATATAATTTGCTTACAATAACAGCTTTCATGCTAGCATTCAGATGGCCCCATTTGAGGCATTGTACGGAAGAAGGTGTAGGTCTCCGATTGGGTGGTTTGAAGTGGGTGAAGCAGAATTGCTAGGGCCAGATCTTGTGTACAAGTTAAAGTCATTCAGAAAAGGATGAAAACTGCTCAGAGTCGCCAGAAATCCTATGCAGACGTTCGCCGAAGAGATTTAGAATTTCAAGTTGATGATTGGGTGTTCTTGAGGGTGTCTCCTATGAAGGGAGTCATGCGATTCGAGAAGAAAGGGAAGTTGAGTCCCAGTTATTTCGGACCGTATCAGATCTCTCAACGGATAGGGCAGGTGTCTTATCGGCAGGAATTGCCCCCTTAAATGTCATTAGTACACCCGGTGTTCCATGTGTCCATGTTGAAGAAAGTGGTTGGAGATCCATCCACCGTCGTGCCAGTCGAGACTATCGAGGTTAATGAAGAGTTGTCATATGAAGAAGTTCCAGTTGCCATTCTTGATAGGCAGGTTCGTAAGTTGAGAAATAAGGAAGTTGCCTTAGTCAAGGTGTTGTGGCGAAGTCACCGAGTTGAGGAAGTTACGTGGGAAGCGAAGAAGGAAATGAAAGAGAAATATCCCCATCTGTATGATCAAGTTTAGAAGAAATTAGGTGACCTTTCTATCTCTGAAACAACTATCATTGTGTCCGAATTGGTTTCTTCCTAATGCTAGTGAAGTTCCTCTAGTTGTGTAAGAGTTGTATGTGTTGTGATTACTTTAAGTCATGTGAACCTTCCTTTGATGAATGAAGGTTTTATAAAGACTCATGTGTTAAGTAAACAACTAATGGTAGTGTAGATTGATAATGGTTTATTTATATGCATGTAGTATGTTGAAATAGTTAAATTATGTGGGACTCATTGAAGTGACTTGTCTACGAGCATAAATGCTAGGAATGTGTAGAGTGTGTGCAATTGTTGAGGTAATGAATTGTGTACAAGCTGTAGAGATAGTTGTAATTGTGTGATGGTGCTTGGAAATATGTTTCGGGGGCTCTCTGATAGGTGGATATGTCCATATTACAAAGGAAACTCTGGCAAAAGTTTTCTAGAATATGGGAGTTAGTGAAAATTTTGAGAGTCTTCATATCATGTCTTTCAAAACCAACTGATTTTCAAAATCCTCATTCGAGGGCGAATGATTTTAAGCGGGGGAGGATGTAAGATACCGTAAAAATTTAGGCTTAAAACTTAGTAACTTGTGGTGTCGACTCCGCATATGTGTTAGGAATGTGTAGAAAGCTCACTGCAGTTCGGACCCTTGGTAGTGGTCTAAGCTTTAAAAATCAAAAGAATCAAGTTTCCAGAAAATTGTCATTTATGCGGTCCAGAATGCGGTCGCAGATCAGCTATGCGGGCCGCATTCCTGCCGCAGAGTGAAGCAGAAGAATTGTCAAAATTGAAGTTGAAAATGCGGTCCACTATG
>MU692060.1:42039-61455 GCA_026770625.1 Nicotiana glauca
CTTTCTATCTCTGAAACAACTATCATTGTGTCTGAATTGGTTTCTTCCTAATGCTAGTGAAGTTCCTCTAGTTGTGCAAGAGATGTATGTGTTGTGATTAATTAAGTCATGTGAACCTTCCCTTGATGAAAGAAGGTTTTATAAAGAATCATGTGTTAAGTAAACAACTAATGGTAGTGTAGATTGATAATGGTTTATTTATATGCATGTAGTATGTTGAAACGGTTAAATTATGTGGGACTCATTGAAGTGACTAGTCTACGGGCAGAAATGTTAGGAATGTGTAGAGTGTGTGCAATTGTTGAGGTAATGAATTGTGTACAAGCTGTATAGATAGTTGTAATTGTGTGATGGTGCTTGGAAATATGTTTCGGGGGCTCTCTGACAGGTGGATATGTCCATATTACAAAGGAAACTCTAGCAAAAGTTTTCTAGAATATGGCAGTTAGTGAAAATTTTGAGAGTCTTCATATCATGTCTTTCAAAACCAACTGATTTTCAAAATCCTCATTTGAGGACGAATGATTTTAAGTGGGGGAGGATGTAAGGCCCCGTAAAAATTTAGGCTCAAAACTTAGTAACTCGTGGTGTCGACTCCGCATATGTGTTAGGAATGTGTAGAAAGCTCGCTGCGGTTCGGACCCTTGGTAGTGATCTAAGCTTTAAAAATCAAAAGAATCAAGTTTCCATAAAATTGTCATTTATGCGGTCCAGAATGCGGTCGCAGAACAGCTCTGCGGACCACATTCCTGCCGCAGAGTGAAGTAGAAGAATTGTCAAAATTGAAGTTGAAAATGCGGTCCACTATGCGATCGCATAATCAATATGCGGACCGCATAATCGTCGCATAAATTCCTCAAGGATTTGTGGAGGTCAATTCTGCGGTGCAAAATGCGACCGCATAATAGGAATGCGGACCGCATTCCTGTCGCAGACCCAGGTAGACCCTCAGGGTTCTTGGAGTCATTTCTGCGGTCCAATCTACGGACCGCATTTTGATTATGCGATCGCAGATCTTGCCGGGCTCCTATTTTTTCAAATTTTAAGACCCGACCCCTTTTTAATAAAACACCCCAACCCCCTCATTTTAACAACATTACTGATCAAATTAAGAGAGAGTAAGAGAGGGTCTTGAGAGAGAAAATCATCTTCTCCAAATTCTTGTTCTTCAAAACTATCCGGGTCGGGGAAATTCAGGCTTATCTTCATACCCCTTCCCTACAGGTAAAATACCTAACTTTTCCCATTGAAATTCTGTTTTTAAACTAAGGGGAGGGAGGGGAGTCTCATGCATTGGTACTTGAAAATAATGGTTGAAATTGTGCATGCATGTCTAGTAATAACCTAAAATCTAGTAAGAGGAATTGGGTAGGGGTAAAGAAGTGTTCAAAGAAGGGTTGATAACCTAAGTAAGTTGAGTAACAATTGTGAACTTCTATTATAAGTTATGTGTATTAATTTGTGCACTATATTGATGTGCTGGATTATTTGGTGAATTAGAAGTAGAATTTAGAAAGGAATTCGGCTCCAGGTATGTATGGCTAACTTTAACCTCTGTAAAATCGTCTTGTTTGGTGCTCAATTACTTGGCATGTGGTGTTTTCATGAATTAGTTATGGAGTTGACCTCTCGTAAGTAGTATGTGTTTGCTTGTGTGAACCAATTGTGAATCCCTGTAAATATTGTGCATTATGTGTTGTGTGGTAAGAATTGTGAAATAAATGAAGGAAGAGAATCATAGTTGGTGAAACGGAAATGACCGTGGTAACATCTCTTGTGGCTAGTCACAGAAATCTATTGTTGTGATCTAAATGGTACAATGGGCTGTTGATAAGATGGAAATGGCATGGATAGTCATATAAACCCTTTTTTAGTTGTGTTGTTGTTGTTATTGGAATTTGTTGTTGTTGTTCTTGGAACCTGTTGTTGAATCTTTGTAAATTGTTATTGTAGTGGTATTGTTTGTGGATTGTGATTGCTCGGTCGGATCGGGTTGCGCGCCACAACACGAAGTAATAAGGTGTGGGTTGTGGTTATAAGGGTGGTCGAGATAATAAGGGTGGCCGAGGTAATAAGGGTGGAAAGTGATCGATATAACTATTGAAATGAAATAAGAGAACACTGTGAAATTGAAAATGTGGAAGTGATGATGGGAACAGGAGAGTTTGGTAACTTGTTTGCCTTGATTGTTTTCCTTTAGTGTACTCAATTGTTGTTTCTCTCAATTGTTTATTACTTGTGTATGGCTTGAGGTTACTCAGGGTAAGGTTTGTTATACATACCAGTACAATTCAAGTGTACTGACGTCCCTTTTGCCGGGGGCACTACATTCGTGTTATGATTGTAGGTGGATCTGCGGCAGGTACTCCAGCCCACCGATCGTAGCTCCCTCTTCGTCTTTGGTAAGTTCTTTTGGTGAGCCCCATTCCTCTAAGGGCCCTACATGGCTCAGGCCGCTTGTTTTCGTAGTTTTATTTTGCTATTGTATAAGGTATAGTCGGAGCCTTGTTACCGGCAAATACTGTATTATCCTATTGTACTTTTAGAGTCTTCGTAGACAGTGGATGTGTGTTAGAAGCTTATGTATATCCATGTTTCTTTTGTTGGACAACGAATTAATAACTTCACTAAATGTCATGTATGTATGTATATTTTGAAAAAAGGTGTTTTAAATTAATTATATGGCTAGTTCTTGAGATTATTGAGTAAGGAAAACATGGGATAACACGTGGGGTAGGAAAGGTACCTAGGTCCTTTTGGTTGGGGCTTCCCGGACGGGCATCGGTTATGTCCCTCGAGTTTGGGGCATGACAGTACTCCAGCCCACCGACCGTAGCTCTTCATCCCTTCCCGCCAGCTGAATTAGTGAGCCCCTTTCCTTTCGGGGCCCTGCGTGGCTCATGCCGCCTTTATTCTAGAATCTTATTTTGGTATATGTATAAGGTATAGCTGGAGCCTTGTTACCAGCAAGTACGGTATCATCCCTTTTCATGTTTAGATGCTCCGTAAACAGGAAATGTGGGTCATGAACTTATGTAATATGTATCTTGCACATTGGGTTATGTAAAGTGTAAACCACGCTAAGAATCATGTACCATATGTATGTTTTGTAATAAAAAGGTGTTTTGTTTGTAAATAGTTATTTCCCTTAGCTAATAAGTAATGAAAAATGCGGGGTAACACATGGGGTAGGAGAGGCACTTTGGTACGCTTGATTGGGGCTACTCGGTCGAGCGCCGGTCATGTCCCTCGGATTCGGGGCGTGACACAGCAACTACTGTACGCGGTAAAGTCCAGAAGACTTGATTTTCGCTATCAAGAAAATTTTGGAAGCCTTCCTCAAGACCCCGAGGATGGAAGGCCGCAGTCTATTTCTCGGCCTCAGGGCTCATGGAGGTCCGAATCAAAGGAAGCAGGGCCGAGGTTAGGTTGAGAGGAGATGTCTCCGAAGCACATGGCTACACCTGACAAGGCTGGTCTATCTGTAACCTACTGAGATGACGTCTGATAGGTCATCCCATCTTTCTACTCTTGTAAATAATATATGCATATTTGACCGAGTCCCCTCGCCTATATAAAGGGGACTTACCCTACTTTGTAAGGGGCGGATGTTGCTCCACTTCTCCAATAAGAAATAATATTTCTCTCTCTCTCTTTCTTCAAAGTTATCAGTGTTCTTCGACCCCGAGGTCGCTCCAGCATTTTATTGTTCTTCGTTTGTTCTTCATCATTTAGCTCAAGATTGACGGTATAAACCCTTGCTTATTTATACTTATCTGTTATGCCCTTCCCGAATACCCTCAATAGGACTACCTACGATAGGCCCAAGGTAGCTCGAGGCCTGGCTCAGAGGTATTTACCGGCTTGGTCTAAGCCCAAAAACGTCTCTTACTGGTTCGATCGTTAACTTGGATAGCTTGATTTTTATTGTTTTACTCCATGTTTAACATTAATCACTCTTCCAAACTAGATCGGGAATACATCACGTATTTTTAGAATCCCATTTATAAATTTAATTATTGTTACCATTTTCACGGTAAAACATTTGGCGCCCACAGTGGGGCTAAAAATAATAGTGATTATTTTCTTGCTAGTTTCATCACTTAAACGCACGATATCTCTCACACTTTTTCTTTCCCAAGACCTTTCGATTTCAGGTTAATGATCAGCACAATAAGGGAAATCGAGGACGATAACCCCATAAATCGCAAGGAAAATAATGTGGCCATCCTAATGGCTGGTGCGACATTGTAGGACCCTGATAACACATCTAGATCAATCCGAGCGATTATGGATTCGTACGCTGTACAGCAAGGTAATGAAGTCTTACGCTCTAATGGTGGCACGCAATACGCTAACCAATAGGAAACACGAAAAATCCCAGCCCCGGTAGAACGGGAAGTTGATCTTTGTGTTATTTTTGAAATGTTGCAGGAATAGCATTTGGCCATCTCTCAGCTACAGAGCCGCC
This sequence comes from Nicotiana glauca, assembly GCA_026770625.1. Taxonomy (NCBI): domain Eukaryota; kingdom Viridiplantae; phylum Streptophyta; class Magnoliopsida; order Solanales; family Solanaceae; genus Nicotiana; species Nicotiana glauca. The sequence continues at coordinate 46,511 of MU692060.1, forward strand.
CGGAGTCTCTCGGCGTGACAGTGTCCAAAATATCTCCTCGCTCTGAGCCAGTGGCTAAGGTATCGGGCGCAACGAACCAATAACTTGTCCTGTAATAGTGAGGATGTTGGAAGATATTATCGTGAAGATCGACTCACACTCGCGAGGTAATAGAACCCCAAGTCCTCACAGGTACATCACCACTCACGCATGCCCGTTCGGGAACGACGACCTCCAAAATGGAGACCTCGGGCACATCCCGATGAGGCGATTTGAAGAAATTCGCCCGGAAGAGACCACGATGCGACATCATTGTTCGACATCTAATCTCGGGGACCCATTCACCATACTAACACGATCTATGGAAGCACATGCCAACGCCATCAAAATAATGCCAAAAGGGCTCAATGCACAGTAGGCCGAGAGAACAAGAAGAAATAAAATATCGTGGGAAGCTGCGCCCCGCTATCTGACAAGACAAACGAGACCACTCCTGGCCCAAATAGTAGGGTGGCACGGGCTTGCGCCCAAAACTCAAACAAAGCATACCCGAAAACTGGTCGAGGCTTGGTCATGTACCAGCAACCAACACTAGACCCAAGTCAGAGCCGCGAGTAACCCTCACTGGATTGGCATATCCAGGCAGATCCCCAATAGAGAAGCCGACACTGAACAAACAGAGCCATTATCCACATGGCGCAAATGGATAAAACAATTCGAGGTACAACGCGTCTCGCAACAACAAGGTGGTAGCCCGAAGACGACACCTTCGAGGAATCCCCGATGGTACCGGATTAACAAAGACATAACCGGCAAGTAAACCTCGCCCGAAAGAGCTCAACTTCAACGTTGCAGTTCCAAGCATGGTGGTCACCGTAAGTAAAGCCGGGAACTCCGGATGGATCAGATCTATTCAGCCAAAACCCCTCCAAGGAAATCGTGGCCCACCATGAGAGTCACAAAATTCTCGGAGTTACAGACCCAAGAGAGCAACAACTACGCCATCCAATAAAGGCGACCACAAAGCATCGCCAAGCAAGCGAACCTGAATCCAGCTAAAAGGACAGGGGGAAATCGAAGAAAGCATAGGCGGCAAGCTGTAGCACATAGTCACAACCGTTAAAGGATGGTGACACCTCACTAAGATCCATAGAAAATAGAATGCAAGTGCCCATCACCAGAAAGGGATGACCCCGGGGAATACTCCCCAAGGACACCCTTTCGCTCGACGAAAAAGACGTCATGAATCCAATTTGGCATCACATTGATGTATTGGTAATCCTTTTATTCGTTCAAACTCATTTCCAGTAACACATACATTTGTGATTACAGGTGTATCAGCCAAAGTTATTCCGGCGATGTAGGGTAAAAGCCAATAGGATAACCCGGACCAATGTCACTTTTCGGTCAGATCGTTGATGAGTCCCCAATAGCGACTGGCGCAATAACCAAATCGCTCCCCCTATGCATCCTGACCGAGCTCGGGATAATACATCGGGTGATGCGGGATGCAAATGCTTTGTACAGACAACGGCGAATACGTCGCCCGAGATGCAATTTCAGGCCTACTCCCCCGATGGTGTGAAACTCCATGATAGGCGCAGAGCCAAAGCATCTGGCTACCAGCGACGAAACAAGATTCCTCGCCTTACGTCCATCATCAGCATTTCCCTCAAATAAGGTCAAACGGTAAGAGCACTCGCATCTTCAGCCCGGCTTGGCCGGACGAGGAATACGACTGCTGAGGGGCATACTCCTTGGAACGCAACATCCTTTTATCATTTCCTTTTTTCCTTTCTTGTTTCTAATCTATATGCAGCCAGCCATCCAAGGCATTCGGTAGTTCTGGATCCCGCTCGATGATCCGCGGCCGCCATTTGTCCGCCGGGCATTCTTTCCTCGATCGAGTTTATATCAGGAAGAGGGTTCTGCCTACAAGATTATTAGCAGAATTGCACGTCCACAGGGAAGGGACCCAACAAGTCCACGATCTCTCTCTCTATTTTCCAATATGGAACCATACAAGCACACCAAATAATCAGGAGAGTCACACCTATATAGACCAGACTCACGACAATAGAACAACATGTAGTTGCAGCTTATATTTTCGCCAAGCAATAAAGAATACTTTATAAGCATTCAACGCCTCGAAGAAAAAATATTTTAGCTTGTCCTTAGCAACCCCCAAATCATCCCTAAGAAGAGTAGTTTCAAGTACCTGGGGTCAGTTATTCAGGGGATCGGGGAGATCGATGAGGATGTCACACACCGTATATGGGTGGGTTGGATGAAGTGGAGGTTAGCGACGAGAGTCTTGTGTGACAAGAAACTTCCACCTTTACTAAAAGGTAAGTTTTATAAAGCAGTGGTTAGGCCTGCAATGCTGTATGGGACCGAGTGTTGGCCGGTTAAGAACTCACACACCCAGAAGATGAAAGTAGCAGAGATGAGGATGTTGAGGTGGATGTGCGGGCATACAAGGATGGATAAGATTAGGAATGAAGATATTAGAGAGAAGGTGGGTGTGGCCCCCATAGAGGACAAGATGCGAGAAGCAAGACTCAGATAGTTCAGGCATATTCGGAGGAGGAGCACTGATGCACCGGTGAGAAGGTGTGAGCGACTAGCTGTGGTAGGCATGAGGAGAGGTAGAGGGAGACCTAAGAAGTATTGGGGAGAGGTCATAAGGCAGGACTTAGCGCGTCTTAGGATTACTGAGGACATGGCCCTTGATAGATTAGGGGGAAGTTAAGGATATTTCCACAGTGCACTAGAGTGAGATTAGCTAGTTAGGAGGTAAGCGTAGGAGGTTACTGATCAACTACCGATACAGGGAGTTATTTGTTGGATATTAGTATACCTTTCATCTATTTCGTATTTCTTATATTTCTTATACTGCTGCTAATTTATTATTTTGTATTATGTTGTTATTTTATGTTATTTTTAGTACGAGTCTATTGATAGTACTAACTTATCATCTCTTGTTGATTTCATGAGCCGAGGGTCTCCTAGAAATAGCGCCTCTGCCCCCCCGGGTAGGGGTAAGGCCTGCGTACATATTACCCTCCCCAAACCCCACTTGTGCGATTATAATGGGTTGTTGTTGTTGTTGTTGTTGTTGTTGTTATCCTCAGCAAAAAACCTCTATATCAAATGTGTCCCAAAACACTCGGAGACTTAATCAATTCGGCACCCTCGTGATCCCAGGCTCACAAAGCCCTCGCGATATAGCCCCAAGGCTACAAAAGGCGGTATTCAGGCCTAGAATGATCCGATATATTTGGAGACTCACCATGAGCAATTCAACAACTTGCACGACCCTAGGGTCAAAACTCCGGGCTGACCAAGCCTCCGAAAAATAGCTCCGAGCTCACGAGAAGCTGTCTTCAAGCGAACTTGATGACTCGGAGACTGTCGTTAATTGCCACGCACTAGAAAATCCAAAATTGTAAGACCCTAACGGGTAGCGTCGGCAAAACCAGATCTATTCTCCATAAATTGTAAGACCTCAACAAGCATGGCAAACTATAAGACCTCAACAGGCATGGCAAACTGTAAGACCTCGATAGGCATGGAAAACTGTAAGACCTCCACAAGGCATAACAAACTTTAAGACCTCAACAGGCATGAAAAATCCCGCAGTTTAGGCTATACGTCGCATTTGTAAGATTCCCTAAAGGGAATACCCTCGGTGTAGATGCCTAAAACTGCTCCCGGGATAAAAAAATGGCCCCAGCCAAATGCACACGACTACATTCAAAACAGCTACTACAACCTAAAAACATGTGACTCGGGGACGCCCGACTGTTGCTAAAAAATCTTCCAAATCTACTTCGAACAGAACTGGTTAAACACAGTCTTCCATCAATAAGAAAAAAATGAGTCCCGACAATGTCGGCTCTAAAATTGCAAAATCATCGATCTACTTGACCTATTGGCCATGAACCTTATGAGGTTCTCAAAACATCGCCGACTACAACTTGAAATCGAGGTTCTTTTAGAACTGATGACGGGTTAGGAAAAATAATCAATAAGACCTTAACGAGAGGAAACAAAGCCTACAAAAAGCCTCTGGGCCTCTAACTGAAAGTTCTCTATGACCATCAGTTTGAAAATTGACAACTTGAGGATTAAAGTGAGCTTGAATCATAACCCGATTCGGAGACCAGATCCAAAATAGTTTAATTAAGAAAAGCCTCCGGGCCTCATATCAAAGGGTCCCTGCGACCAAACAGCGTAAGTGCCATTGTTACCAGTTAAGCGAGCCTCTGGGCCTCATATCGAAAGGTCTCTACGACCAATCAACGTAAGTACTACTGTCGCTAGATAAGCACGCCTCTGGGCTTCATACTAAAAGGTCCCGATGGCCAAGAAACACGAAACGTCACTATCGCAGGCCAAAAACCCAGATGAGATTTAAGGGTCGATTACAACTCGAATCCCAACACGACTCTGAGATTGAACCCAAAAAATTGCAAAATGCCCAGGGTAGAGAATGAAAGTCATTATCACCAGCCCAAACGGGCTCGAGGATAAAATATGCCCGAGACAGGATCCCGACTCAGAGACTGAACCTGAGGGCAATTCAATCACCATATGCATAAAAGCACGGCCCCGATGATGCTACCAACAGTCGCGACAAAGGGAGCTCGAGGAGTCGAGCGTCAGAATCGTTTACCATCACTTCGTTATGAGAAACGCGGAGACTATCTGTACGAGGTAAAAATTAGAAGACTTGATTTTCGCTATCAAGACAATTTTGGAAGCCTTCCTTGAGACCCCAAGGATGGAAGGCCACGATCGAGTTCTCGGCCTCAGGGCTCATGGAGGTCCGAATCAAAGGAAGCAAGGCCCAAGGTCAGGGTGAGCGGAGATGTCTCCGAAGCATATGGCTACACCTAATAGGGCCGGTCTAGCTATAAACTACTGAGATGATGTGCGATAGGCCATCCCATATTTCTACTCTTGTAAATGATATATGCATATTTTACCGAGTCCCCTCGCCTATAAAAAAGGGACTCACCCTACGTTTTAAGGGACTAATGTCGCTTCACTTCTCCAACAAGCAATAATATCTCTCTCTCTCTCTCTCTCTCTCTCTCTCTCTCTCTCTTTCTTCTAAGTTATCAGTGTTCTTCAAACCCGAGGTCACTCTAGCATTTTATTGTTCTTCGTTTGTTCTTCATCATTTAGCTCAATATTGACGGTATAAAGTCGTGCTTATATATGCTTATCTATTATCCCATTCCCGAGTACCCTCGATAGGACTACTTACGATAGGCCTGAGGTAGGCTCGAGGCCTGGCCCTGAGGTATTTACTGGCTTGGTCTAAGCCCGGAAACATCCCCTTACTGGTTCAATCGTTATCTTGGCTAGCTTGATCTTTACTGTTTTACACCATGTTTAGCATTAATCACCCTTCCAAACTAGCTCGGGAATAGATCACGTATTTTTAGAATCCTATTTCTGAATTAAATTATTGTTACCATTTTCACGGTGAACAACTACCTAGCTGGAAAGTTGACTTCGTGCAGTCTCCTCAGGAATTGGTAGGGACCTGGTCCCTCAGTTGTTCCTTCCACTTCTTAAGAGTTGAATCATGTTCCCGACTGAATCCTATCCTGGGATCTTGTGAATTTAAGGTCTTGTGAATGTGTAGTAGGTTCCTTATCTGGTTTTGGATAGTAAGTTTGTTAGATCATCACAACATAAAGTGAAGTACTAGTAACCTATCTATTTACCGTGAAAATGGTAATAACAATTAAATTTTTTGATGGGACTCTAAAAATACGTGATCTATTTTTATGCTGGTTGTTAAGTAGTTGATGATAGATATGTGAGACTTATATACAAAATAAAGTTAAGGAAAGAGCTATAATCAAACCAATAGGCTAGTTATTCAGGGTCTCGGGCTTGTCGATTCGGGGCCTCGAGGTCGATTCTAGGCTCGGCTACGAGCTATCGAGGGTGATCAGGGTAGGGCTAACAGTTATAATAAAATCAATGAAGGCTCTTTATGAACAATGATAAACAATAAATGAATAACAAATATGAAGATAATAAATAGAAGCAATAATATCAAGAGAGTATGCTAGAGAGCAAAGAGAATGTTCTTGTATATTTCGTGTGGAGTAACTGGGAAACAGAGCTGACAAAATGGTAGGAATGATCTTTATATAGGAGGGGGGATCCTAACATAGTATAAAATGCATTAATTACATGGATATAGGGATGGGACAACTAGATATGGTGTCCTGACGCCCTGAATCAGGTACAGAATAGCCTGCTAGGCTCTGTCAGTCTTAGCCAAGCGCCTTGGGAACTCCCCTTTTCTCTAATATAGCCGTTGTTCTGCACTTCCCCGAGGTCGAGCCTTGACAGCCCCTGAAGGTAATCCTAGACTCGGTTTAATACCTTGAGAAGAATGTTTGCGGGGCACCATAATGACGAGGAAATTGGACCCCCCAATTTTACCGTACACAAATAGTCTAAATTTTTCTTAGAGTGAAAATGATAAGAAATGACCTTGAATTTCTTCCACCTCCGATACTCTTGTAACGACGTCAGTATCAAGGTGCCAAGATATGATGCACACACAGCCCCTGAAGATCTTTGCATTGACTATGGTAGTTGGCTGTGTCTTGGCCTTCTTCAATGCGCACGCGGGGTTCTATAAATACTCCCCTTCTTGTTTTCTATAACTCATTGTATTCCTAAACCCCCCAAAAAAGGTCTTTCTTCCTTTTCTTTCATTTTTTCTTAGGAATGCAACTCTCCTTCTTCTTTCGGAAATTTCTAGAAATGGCAAAAACTTCCACCTCTGCTTCTCAGGAGACTATGGTCTCATCCTCTTCGCTTTTATCTCAAGGTGAAGCGGCAATACCTCATCGTGCTGAGGAATGTATCCCAAGATTTTTTGCGATGGCTTCCAATTTCAAGGTCGAGAGGACTTCTTCGAAGCCAGAGCATTGAGAGCCCGTGACTCAGTATATTAGCTCGATAATAGACGCCGGAAGAGTGAAAGCCGATTGCTGCTTGGGGGACGCTGTGATTGTGGAGGTCCCTATTTGGGAGGAAGATATTACAACGTAAAAATCTAGTTTTCTCAGTGTGTACACTTATCCATTTTCCTTAGGGCCGGTGGGGCCATCTTCGCTTCCGATTGACCCCGTGATCCTCGATTTTTGCCAACTGTATTAAGTGACCCTTGGCCAAATTCATCCTTCATTCTGGCATGTTTTTTGTATGATCAAGTACTATGTGAAAATGATTGAGGATATTTCCTTCAACCTCGATCATTTGATCAGGATGTTTAGTCCTCGTCTCTTCCGCGAGGGCCTAATCAAGTTCCGCTGTCGAGCCCCGAGGCCCTCATGGCCTGTACCGAGGAGCTCGAAAATGGGGGATGGATAAGTCAATTTGTTTTAGTGAGGACTTTGGACCTAATCCTGGCAAAAAAGATGTCATTCCCCGAGAGGTGGAATGTGGAGCGTAAGTAGACATGTTATCTAGCCTTCCCTTTCTTCTCCTTGACTATGTTCTTTCAAGCACTTAATATTTTTTTGGTCACTACAGCCGTAGCAATTTACCCTAGAGCGGTTTTGGACCTCTGGAATTGGGTCGGTCATCCTTACTCCATTTGCCCATATATTAAGTGAGTGTGGCGTGATTTATCTCAAGCTCAGTGGGAAGACAAGGACCATGGTGAGCTCTTACCCCTACTGTAGTTGCATTCTTCAATCTAATATCGCTATTAGCAGCATTCTCACTTCCTGTGTTTACCCTTGCATTTATGTAGGTCTAGGGGAAGTCCCTTTGATAAAGGGAGTGTTGCCTGGCGATGAGAGTTCTTTAGTACCCAATGAAGGGAAGAAAAGACAACGGGATTCATCGGGCAGACCATTGGAAGCCAAGAAGGTTAAGGCAAAAGAATCAAAGGCCGATCTAGCAATTCTGACTTTAAAAATGGTGGGAAATCAACGAGTTAACGGTGAGGGGGGGAAATAGCTTCTCGATAGCCCTCGAGGGATATATAAATCTAGCTGATCCTTGGGTCGTAAAAGTGGTGGCTTCTAAGCCGGAGCTTGATGTCGTTGTGGTCCAGCTGCATAGCGGAGAGAGAACCTATAGAGTATCGAGTACTGCCCTCAGCTGGCTAGTGGCTAGGGTTTCCCTCGGGTCGAGGTGCCTTTGATAGTCGGTTCGGAGGGGCCTAGCTCTGAGGCCCTAAATGAACAAGGGATGGCCCCGATTAAACCTTTGTTGTGGTCGTGATTGATTCCCCTTATGGAATGACCATATCTCCTTAGGGAGTGCAAGATGCCCCACCTGAAGAACTTCTTGACGCAGGGAGACCAATCAAATTCGGAGATGCACTTGAGAGGCTTTTAGCCGTTCCCGAGGGATTTTCTCAGCTCGATGCCTTATTCGTCTTTAGTGAGATGAGTAGGCTATGCGAGCAGGTGATTTGTGTGAATCTCGTCTATCACTTTGGACTCGACTGCCCTGATCTTTGCCTTTCTAACTTGTCTTTTTTTTGTGGCTTCAGGCTAAGGCACTTTATAGTTAGAATTTCAAGCGATATTAGGGTGACGTGACCCGTCATGAGTGGAAGAAGGTTTACTTTACTGAACAGGCTACCTAGTCCTCACTTACCATTACCTGAATTTTTGCTAGATCCCAGTGTTTTAACATCTTGGACCTGATTCGTGCAGTTTGAAAAGGAAGGTGCCTTGCTGAGGGAGGAGCTTCGGGCTAGAGATTTTGAAGTCTCTGAACATAAACGACATGTGATGGAGATAAATTCCCAGAGGGATGCCCTCCAGGAGAAGGTAACCTTAGTCGGGCGCCAGCTTAACAACGCGAAGGAGGATAGCGACAAGTATAGAGGTCTCCATTCTGAGCTGGGAGCTTCACTATCCGAGATCAAAACTGAAGCTGAGGCGCTCATAACTTTACACAAAGATGATGCTATTGTGACAAGTGCTCGCACCGAGAGGGCGTATAATGAGGACGGTCCAAAATTAACTCGAGCTATGGAATATGCTCAGTTGGGATGTCGAAGGCAGGCTTTTGGATACATGCCAGGCGGTGACTTAGGTGATGATAAAATTAGGGGCGGAGCCATAGAAGGGGAAGATGCCATCGAAAAGGGGGCCAATGAAGGACCTATAGTTTTCTGGACGCAACCTTTGGCGGAGCCATTGAGAATGTAGGCTTGGTGACGGATTAGGACTCTATTTGTTTCCCTTTTTGTATATAGCACTTTCACAGTATGTTGTAAATGGAGATTGAAATTTTTTCATATGTATATAAAAGAAGTTTCGATCCTCCCATATTCCTTTTTATCTCAAATTCGGCCAAGCAAATTGGCCTTTGAGTTGGTAGGAATCCTTAGATTCATGATATGGCCCTGAGGCTTATCGAGCTGGCGATATTGGCTCTTACAAATTAGGTCAAATTAACCTTCTGTGTGTGTGTCCCTAAGGCTCATTAGGCTAGCGACAATGGCTTTTACGCTTTAGGCATATATAGTTAACTATTTTGGGTTCTATCTTTGAGTGGGGAACTGACTCAAGCACATTCAACCCTCAAATTTTTGCATTTGCATGGGCTGGTGACAATGGCTCTTACGATTTGATCGAAGCGATCTTTTATGAGGGCTGGCAACTATGGCTTTTATGCCTTGGGTCGAAGCGACCTTTTATATGCGTGGCCCTGAGGCTCACTTGGCTGGCAACATGTTGTCCCAATAATAGCCTGCCCTGATCATCATTCGGACTAACGAGTCCGTGCTAGAATGGTTTCCGCAAGTACCCTCATGAATTTTGTGGAGTACATAGTCTGTATGACATGGTCCCAGGCATACTGCTAGGGGGACATCGAAAGTTCTTCTGTACAGTGTCTTGTTTTCATCGATGGAGAACCAGGCTACTTTGGTTCATAGGGACCTCGATTCTTTTGGATCCGGGGAAAATTTTCTATCTCTTAAATAATTAATATATTTATTTCTCCAATCCCATGTTAGGCTGGTGGAATTAATCTCGGTGTGACCTTTCTCGACCATCGATTTAGATAGATGAACAACAGCTCCGGGGAGTAGGTCATCTTCTTCAACAGATGATCCCAGGTTCGCGAGGGCATCGGCCTCGTTGTTCTGCTCTTGAGGTACATGGACTAAGGTCTACTCTTTGAAACGACATAGTACGACTTGGATTTTATCCAAATATCTCTGCATCCTGTCTTCCCGAGCTTCGTAGCTCCCATTCACCTGGCTTACTAACAATAGTGAATTGCATTTTGCCTCGATGGTCTCGGCTCCCAAGCTTTTAGCTAGGTCTAAACCTACAATCATAGCCTCGTACTCGACTTCATTTTTAGTCAAATTTGCAGTTTTTATAGATTTCTGATTGTTCTACCAGTAGGTGGCTTCGGGACTATACCATGTCTGGATCCTCTTACGTTTATGGCACTGTCAGTGAACAGGGTCCATACCCTAAAAGGCATGCCTGATTTTAGCAAAAGTTCCTTCTCTACCTCGGGTACGGGGGAGGGTGAGAAATCGGCCATGAAGTTCGACAGAATCTGGGACTTGATGGCTGTTAGAGGTTGATAGTCGATATTATACCCCCCGAGTTCTATGGCCCATTTGTCCAATTGGCCCGATAGTTCAAGTTTATGCAATATGCTCCGGAGAGGGTATGTCGTCAGAATGCAAATATGGTGTCATTGAAAATAGGGTTTCAATTTTTGCGAGGCGCTTATTAGCGCGAGAGCTAGTTTTTTTCTAGATGTGGACACCTAATTTCGGCATCTCCTAGGGTCTGGCTTACATAATAAATAGGAAACTGCATACCATGTTCCTCTAGAACCAGCACACTGCTTACCGCTATTTCGGATACGGCCAGGTACAGTTACAATATTTCTTCCTCCTTTGGCATGTGGAGCAGAGGTGGGGTAGTCAAATATCATTTCAATTATTCTAAGATGTGTTGGCATTCCGGAGTCCATGCAAAGCTATTTTTCCTCTTGAGCAAACAGAAGAAATAATGGCTCCTGTCAGATGACCTCGATATGAATATGCCTAGGGCCGCTATTCACCCTGTCAGCCACTGCAAAACCTTGATGTTATTTACCTCTGTGATTTCTTCGATGGCCTTGATTTTATTGGGGTTGATCTCGATCCCCCTATTTGATACCATGAAGCCTAGGAATTTTCCTGAACCTACTCCAAAGGCACATTTATCGAGGTTGAGCTTCATGTTGTAACTTTTGAGGATGTCGAACGTTTCCTACAAATGAGTCAAATGGTTCTCTGTGCGCATGGACTTAACTAGCATGTCATCAATATAAACTTCCATGGATTTTCCTACTTGACACTCGAACATTTTATTAATTAGGTGGTGGTACATAGCCCTGCATTTTTCAATCCGAATGGCATTACGTTGTAATAATATGTACCATATTTCATGATGAATGACGTCTTCTCCCTATCCTTGGGGTTCATTTGAATTTGGTTTTACCCCGAGTAGGAATCGAGAAAGGTGAGGGTCTCGTGGCCGGCCGTTATGTCAATCAGACAATCGATATTGGGTAATGGGAACGAATCCTTGGGACATGCCTTATTTAAGTATTTCTAATCTACGCACATTCTTAGCTTATTTCCCTTCTTGGGTACCACTACTATGTTGGCCAGCCATTCTGGGTATTTTACCTCTCTAATGGACCATATTTTAAGAATTTTTGTTGCCTCTTCATTGATGAATGCGTGTTTCACCTCAGACAGTGGTCTTCTTTTTTGCTTCACTGGTTTTAAACTTGGTGTGAGCACTCACTCAATGAGAGGTTACTTCCGGCGGAATTCCTATCATATCTAAGTGGGACCAAGCAAAACAGTCGATGTTGTTAATAAGAAATTGAATGACTTCTTTCCTAATTGAAGATTTTGTTGCATCTGAATCTTTGGGGAAGATGAAAGTTCAAGGAGCGAAGAAATATTCTTCGTCATCCTCAGGGGTTTGTATGCTCTTACTCTCATCTGAGGTCGGATGTATGGGGTCGGCGCCCCCTGGCAAACTATGAACATTTCTTTCGCCGCCCGTTGTTCTCCATATATGGTCGTTATGCCGTCCTTTGTGGGAAATTTTATCACCCGGTGTAGGGTCAACGATACTGCTGTCATGCTATGTACCCAAGGACGAACAAGGAATGCATTGTACCTTGTCACCACCGATGACTTGGAATTTGGTATTCTGAACTACGCCAGACATGTCAACCGGGAGGGTGATCTCTCCTTTTGTTACTTTGCCGGTCATGTTGATGACGTGGAGGACCTGGAAGTTAGGCATGACTCAATCGAGCAGACCAAGCTGCTCTATTACCTTCGATCCGATCATGTTAGCCGAAATACCTGGATCCACAGGAACACGTTTGACTTGAGTGTTGCTCAAAAGAAATGAGATCACCAGGGCATCGTTGTGCGGTTCTGTCAATGTCTCAAAATCCTCCTCGCTGAATGCGAGGGTGTCTTCGGCCATGCGGTCTCGGGATAGCCCTTCTTTGGCGGTGGATATTTTCGTCCATTTGATCATAGGTCCTCAGGGAATGTCGATCCCTCTAATAATCATATGGATGTCCTGCCGAAGAATCTCTTTTTTTGTCCAGGTTGGGTTTTGTGATGGTATACCGACACCTGGAGCAACCACACCGTTCTCTCCGTGATTTGCAAGATTGCCATTTGCCACTCTATTTACTGAGCTAGACATTTCGACTTGAAATTAAGATCTTGGACGAGAAAAAGTGTTAAAGATAACTTGGCGTTGTGTAATAAAACCAGCAAGAAAATAATCACTATTATTTTTAGCCCCACAGTTGGCGCCAAACTGTTTACCGTGAAAATGGTAATAACAATTAAATTTGTTGATGGGACTCTAAAAATATGTGATCTACTTTTAGGCTGGTTTTAAGCAGTTGGTGCTAGATATGTGAGACTTAGCGACAAAATAAAGTTAAGAGAGAGTTATAATCAAACTGATATGCTAGTTATTTGGTGCCTCGAGCTTGTTAATTCAGGGCCTTAAGGTCGATTCTAGGGCTCGGCTACGAGCTATCGAGGATGATCATGGTAGGGCTAACAGTTATAATAAAATCAATTAAGGCTCTTTATGGCCACCGATAAGCAATAAATGAAGAACAAATATGAAGATAATAAATGGAGGCAATAATATCAAGAGAGTATTCTAGAGAGAAAAGAGAATGTTCTTGTATATTTCGTGTGGAGTAACCGGGCGACAAAGCTTACAAAATGGTAGGAATGCTCTTTATATAGTAGGGGGATCCTAACATAGTACAAAATACATTAATTAAACGGATACAGGGATGGGACAGCTAGATATGATGTCCTGACGCCCTAAATCCAATTTAGAATAGCCTGCTAGGCTCTGTCAGTCTTAGCCAAGCACCTTGGGAACTCCTCTCTTCTCTAATATCGCCGTTGGTCTACACTGCCATGAGGTCAATCCCCCACATTCCTCGAAGGTGAGCCTAGACCTTAGTCTTGAACCTCGTGAAGCATGTTTGCGGGGCACCATAATGACAGGGAAATTGGATCCCCTGATTTTACCGTACACACTATCAATTTCTCTTGTTTTGATGATGACAAACTTATAATCCTAGAAGGATCCAGAAAGACTTTAAGTTCCTGCTGAAGCTATACATTCCCCCTTACTGAGTGAAATTTATTTTCCCCCCTTTTTGCATCATAAAAAGATCAGAATCAGTGAAGCAAGAAGGAAGTCTAGTTATATGTTAACTCATGCCACATATGTGCACATAGCCGCAATTAAAAACATAGCGTAAAAACACAATACAAATAGCAACAAGGGAAAAGCTTGCATTAACAATGTTTTGGATTTTATAGTAGGAGCATAATTAATGTCACTGCCACATCCACACTGTAGAACAAACAAACAAAAGTACCACAAAATATCATAAGAAGAACTGACATGGAGAGACTGGACACTGAGGGGACAAAATCTAAGAGGCATTAAGAGGAGAAGTTTGGAAGCAGAGGAGATTGTTTGGAGGATTAGATCAATACAAGTGTTTGCTGACATTTCCTCATTGAGCAGTCTTTCTTTCAGGTCCTCCCTTTGTTTCCTAAGATCAGTATTCTCCTTAGTCAGGCTAGCAACCTCTTCTTGCCACCTAGTTTAACTGACCCGAGAGAAACCTTGAAGTGTTCGAAGATCTCGGTAAGAAGAACCCATATAAGTGTTGATACCCAATTTTTTCCTATGTATTTTTACACTAAAAAACTTTCAAAATAGCATGTGTATACATATATAAGCATGCCCAAAAGTTTTTGTATTTTTCCTCAATTTTTAAGATTTTTTAGAATCAATTCTTTGTCTATTTTTACAGTACAAAATCCAAAGTTATTCCCAAAATTATCATTTTTTGGTGAATAGCATATTTCATTCTCATATTTACAACAAAATATAATTAATATGATTTTTTCGTATTTTTTAAAAATTAATTTGGAATTTTTAAAGCTAAATTGCATGAAATTGTAATTATAGCCTATTTTACAATTAACCGCATTTTATAATTATAAAATCATTTCTGGTATTTTAAGATTAATATTTATATATTATTAATTAGTTCTGTATTTTCAATTTTTTTTTCAAATCATTTTAACTATTTTTATAAAATAAAAAGGGGAAAATGGCTATTTAAATGATAGACAAAATTTATTGCAAACATAGCCCAATTGAACCCCAATTTTAACCCCATTTCAAACAACCCATATTCCAATTCACCCAACCTAATTTCAATTAAGACCCGACCCATACCCTATTCGGATACCCGGTCCAGCTGGGTCTTGATCTGAGCCGTTGATCAAATGAGATCAACGGCCCATATTATATTACCCTAATTAAATCTTACGACCCCCCCCCCCCCCCCCC
>MU692061.1:0-58033 GCA_026770625.1 Nicotiana glauca
CCTACATCGACACAAGCTCGAGTGTGTACCTGAGTAATATGAGAAGAAAAAGAGGTCAGTTACTTTGAACAGCAACAGCAACTAAACTCAGCAGTATAGTGTCACAGAAATAGTCCATGAGATGATTTTTGAAAACCAGAAATGCGAGCAGATTCAACAGATCAGTTCCACATACACTTGAAATGCACTCCTAGCCCTCAAATGCTTCTGAGACTTTATGGACCCCAAACCCAACTGACATTTACACTAATAAGCTCCAAATTCGACTGGAGCAACCATTAACCACCTGTGAATACCCTTAGAACTAAAGCCTCAAGCTGGGATGCAGAATACCAAAGGAGAAAACTGGAAATCACTCACTAATTAATGAAACAGTAGAAATATTTTTGGTTTTTCTATTTCTGAATGTTTTTGTATTTTTTAATCTTTGAATTCAAATGCTAACTTGAAATTATAAAGAAAGAAGAGAGTTTTTGGTGGGAACTTTTGGGGGCTGAAGATCAAGACCCTTCAACAACGCATGAGAATGCCGATTTATAGGCAACATAAGAATGAAAAATCAGATTTTTGGTTTTTTTTTTAGTCCCTCTTTATTTTCAGCTTAGTCCTCTTATTTCTAACTTGTTACTTAAGTAAGTACCCCTATTGTGCTGAAATGTACACTAAAATCCTATTCTAGAAGGCTATAGGGTGTTCTTTTAGCTATACAATACCTATACTACCCTTGTCTTTGTTTTGAAATTACCATTCCTAATAAAACTACCATTTTCCATGCCTAAACTACCCTTATTTCTTCCCTGAAATTACTACCAGACCAAAGCCCTTCAGCTATAACCAAGATGAATCCCCAAAACTCTAATAATGTATTAATAATAACTAAACTGAAAAACTAATTACCCTAATTATTCAAAGCACAAAACTAACAATTAGCTAATCAGGATGTAAAAAGAAAGACAAATGGCCATAAACAAGTATGAGTCAACTAACTATAATGGAATCAGAATGCATCAACATAGAGATTAAAACAGTATGAGATTGAAAATCCAACAAGAAGAGGTGGTTTATCAGAAGGATATTTAACTAAAATCAGATTAAGCTAATTGAGACCAAATTAACACCTAACAATTAAACTAGCAACTAACCAATTACGGCTAAAATTGAGCAAAGCTAAAAATAGAAATTAACCTAAACATTTGCTAATTAACTGATGGATAGAATTGTATGAATCCAAACTAAAAAATTAGGAAGATTCTGGAACTAAACTAAAAAAAAATGGGAAGATGTTTCACTGACTAGAAACGATGGAACGAAAAGGAAGAAGAAGAGAAACTAAACTATACTAATGAAGATAAGATCATAAAAACCAAAGGACCCTTACCACAGAAACCACTCGACCCTAAAAAATCCCCAAAACAAGCCAAGCCAGACGAACCCTAGATCCGACATTTGTTGAACTTCAGTGAGATTCAAAGTATTTTGGCCGAGGATTCGAGATGAGGAAAGACAGGAGACTATCTGGTATCTATTTGGGATCATTTGGACGATTTTGTGTTTTGGACCCGAATTTCAAACACATATTCGAAGATTCTGGGTTTGATTCGAGGGAATATGGTAGGGGATTAGTGATGAGGGAGAGGAGAGGGAGTTGTGGTGTTATTTTTGGAGCGATTGTAGGCGGCGCCGCCACCCTCAGGCGGTGGGGTTTGGTGGCGGCTTGGATTAGGGTTTGAGAGGAGAGGTAGGGTGAGGAAGACGAGGAAATGGGGGTGGGGGGACGTTCAGACAGTCTTATAGTATGCCTACCCCGCCTCTTAGCCGTTTGATCAAAAGAACCTCGACGGTTCAGATCAACCCGGCTCTAAACAGCATCATTTAGGGGAGAGTGGGGACGGTTTGGGTTGGGGGACATGGGTTTGGGCTAGGAATGGGAGAATTTGTTTGGGCTGGGGAAATTATTTCATAATTGGCCCGAATTAATCTTTTAAAAGACTAACCCTTTTAATTGTTTCCCTCTTTTCTTTTTCTATTGCTTTCTCAATTAAATCCTTTTTGTTTGTTTTTCCCACTTTATATTTTATATTTTTTTTATTTATAAAGATTGCATAAATTAAAATAAAAAATAAACTAAACTAATTAATGCCTAAAATTACTTTACAAACTATTTCGCGACAATTTCATAATTAAAACAATAAAAATGCTAAAGTGAAATATTTTTGTTATTTTCTTCCTATTTTATTATTAAACAAATTACCCTTAATTAATCCTAAAATATGCAATTAGATCCTAAATACAAATGCATATTTTTTGTATTTTTCGTATGAATTATCATGCACAAATAAAAATGCAACCAATTAACACAAAATTCTCAAAAATTGTAAAATAATAAAGAAATTATTTTATTTGGAAATTTTTTTTGGGAATAATTTTCTTAGGGCTAAAATCACGTGCTCACACCGATGCCCACTGGGAGACTGGCAAAATGGCAAATCTTGCTCACTGAATTTGACATAGTCTATGTCACTCGCATGGCAATGAAAGCCCAGGCATTGGCAGATCATTTGGCTAAAAATCCGGTTGACAAGGAATACCAACCATTGAGCACATACTTCCCAGATGATGAGGTAAATTCAGTAGAAGCAATCTCTAAGGACACCCGTGCATGGAAAATGTTCTTTGATGGAGCAGTAAATGCAAGAGGTATGGGCATTGGGGCAATCTTGATATCACCCAATGGTCAGCACTACCCAGCTACAGCTAGGCTCCGATTCTTCTGTACAAACAACACGGCTGAGTATGAAGCCTGCATCATGGGCATGAATATGGCAATTGACCAAGATGTTGAAGATCTATTGATCATGGGGGATTCTGACTTGATTATCCAGCAAGCCCAGGGAGAGTGGGAGACTCGAGATGTTAAACTCATTCCCTATCGGCAACATGTGGAAGATCTCACCAAGCGTTTCAAGTCGATAGAGTTCAGGTATATCCCTCGATGTCACAATGAACTAGCCGATGCACTCGCCACTCTAGCTTCAATGCTGCCTTACCCAGGCAATGCCCATATTGACCCTCTAGAGATTCAAATCAAAGAAAAGCACGGGTATTGTAATGCGGTCGAGGCGGAACCCAACATTCAGCCCTGGTATCACGATGTCAAAAGATTTTTGAAAACACAAAAGTACCCCGAGCAAGACCTTGGAGATCAAAAGAGAACCATTAGACGGCATGCAAGTGGCTTCTTCTTAAGCAGTGATGTCTTGTACAAAAGGACCTCGGACCTCAATTTGCTAAGATGTGTTGATGCCGAGGAAGCCGGAAGAAGTATGCATGAAGTACATGCGGGAGTATGCGGACCTCATATGAATGGTTATGTGTTGGAAAAGAAAATTCTGCGAACGGGATATTACAGGATAACCATGGAAAAGGATTGCTTCAACTTTGTTCAGAAATGCCATCAATTTCAGGTGCACGGTGATTTGATTCATGCACCTCTAACAGGGCTTCATCCGATGTCAGCACCTTGGCCATTTGTTGCCTGGGTATGGATGTCATTGGGCTGATCGAGCCGAAAGCTTCAAATGGGCATAGATTCATATTGGTTGCAATAGATTACTTCACAAAATGGCTTGAGGCCATCACTCTCAAGTCGGTCACCAAGAAAGCTGTGGTAGACTTTGTGTACTCCAATCTCATTTGCCGTTTTGGAATTCCGGCAACTATCATTACTGACAACGCTGCAAACTTGAACAGTCATCTGATGGGAGAGGTATGTGAACAATTCAAGATAACGCATAGAAACTCTACTCCTTGTCGGCCAAAAGCCAATGGTGCTGTGGAAGCAGCAAATAAGAACATCAAGAAGATTTTGAGAAAGATGATTCAAAGCTCCAGGCAATGGCATGAAAAGCTGCCTTTTGCACTACTCGGGTATCGTACCACAGTGCGTACATCAATCTGAGCGACCCCGTACTTGTTGGTTTACGGAACTGAAGCAGTCATACCCACAGAAGTAGAAATCCCTTCGTTTCGCATAATTGTTGAAGCGAAAATTGAGGACAGTGAGTGGGTTAAAACCCGGCTAGAGTTGTTGTCATTAATTGATGAAAAACGGATGGCCGCAGTTTGTCACAGGCAACTGTACCAACAAAGAATGGCCCGCGCCTTATAACAAAAAAGTGCATCCCAAGAATTTGAAGTGGGACAGCTCATGCTCAGACGCATTCTCCCTCATCACCAGAAAGCAAAAGGAAAGTTTGCTCCTAATTGGAAAGTTCCATACATAATCCGAAAGATACTGCCAAGAGGAGCACTGTATCTAGGAGACATCGAAGGAAATGACCCTGAAACAACAATCAATGCAGATGCAGTCAAAAGGTACTATGTCTAGGCCTCCTAGTTTGATGGTTTTTGTGTAATTGAGATGACGAAGGCTTTCCTTCCTGCTACCCCAAACACTATCAATCCTTCGTAAACCCTTTGAGCCGGTTACTCTTCTTTGGTTACCCTCTTTGGAACCCGGAAGTACTATTAAAAAAAAAGAAAAGAAAAGAAAAATAAAACAAAAACAAAAACAAAATTATTTACCTGAACTACGTTTGACTTGATTCCGAAAGGATACGTAGGCAGCCTCTCCCTGAGGTTCAGTCATACCAAAACAAAAATCCCAATTCCCCCAAAAAATGAAACTGGGGTAGACGATATGATGGTTCGGCTATGAATCTGCCAAAATGGTTCCAAAGTTGTAGTTCCGTCCAAAATCCTTTTTACCCAAAGACCTTGTTCAAGTCCTTCCGATCAATTGGCAAAGGCAGGAAAGTGAAAACGTCATTGTTGGAATCCGATACAATTCAAAATTGAGAGAAATAAAATGAGAGAGTCTTATCGGTGAAAACCTTCGGGCACCATAAGGCGATGGTGAGTAGGGAAACTGAAAATGAGAGAGTCCACTTAGTGAAAACTCACAGAGAGCACTATCGGGCGATGGTGAGAAGAGAAATGAGAGAGGTCGATTAACGAAAACCCGCAAAGGGCGTTGTCGGCCAAAAAGAAGGTATCTCACCATTAAAAGAGTCCTAGCAAGGTTCCTTGGTTTTGAAATAAAGATCAATGGGTTCACAAGAAGCTAGAAAGTTGTTTGGGTCGAGCGTCCAGTCCAAGAAGTATGTCATGTTCATTTGAAGCCAGCTTGCGCCCTAGATAAGTCCTTCTTCTTTTCTCCCGAAAGGGATGCTTCTCTTTAAACTTATATGCTTGCCTTTTGTATACTTCTTCCTTGAATCCCTTTCGGTTTAACTCTGATTCCATGACTATTGCAAAGAAAAGGTGGCAGGACTATTTCAATAGGACTCCGCTTGGCAAAAGCCAAAGAAAGTACCCAGCCTCAGCGGGTGCGTCAGTCCAATCTCGATTGACCATGATGCCTTCAGAGCAAAGACATTGGAAAGGAAAGGAGGTCAAAGGCAAAGGTCTTAAGAGCATAATAAATTGAAAAGGCTAGAGCCCACACAGGCGAGCCATCATGAAATCCTAAAAGTTGAATCCCGTCGGTTTAAAAGAGATTCACCCTCGAAGCCATCAAGCGGAAAAGTTCTCAACGGAAAGGGGTCGGGATCAAGAAATTGGGATGATCAAGGCAACAAAACCAACCATCATTTCAAACTAACAAATTGTTCTTTGTTAAACAGGTGTAATTCAAATCAACCATGCAAGAAGCAGGTGCAACCCAACAAGAGAAATGAAATGCGCAAGTGCTGAAACAGCTTTGCACAAGGGAATCGACCAAAAAGGAAGTTTCTCCCCAAATTCTTTCATGCATTTTGCTAAATAAAAAGGAAAACATATAAAAAGGAAAAGAAAAAAAGAAAGAAGAAAAGAATGTGAAAATGAAAATCCCAAAAAAAAATATCATGGTAGCATAGGATCCCATTCCTTAAATGTCTCCGCATAACCCGTGGATTCCTCTGGCATAACCCAAGGGGCTTTTTCTTTCCAAATCCCGGAAAAAAATCGAGGATCTCCCTGGAATAACCCAGGGAGCCTTTTTCTTTCCATCCCGGCATAACCCATGGATCCCCCTGGCATAACCCAAGGGGCTTTTTCTTTTCCATCCCGGCATAACCCGAGGATCTCCCTGGCATAACCCAGGGAGTTTTTTCTTTTCAAATCCCGGCATAACCCGAGGATCTTCCTGGAATAACACAGGGAGCTTTTTTCTTTCCAAATCCTGGCATAACCTGAAGATCCCCCTGGCATAACCCAAGGGGATTTTTCTTTCCAAATCCCGGCATAAACCGAGGATCTCCCTGGCATAACCCAGGGAGCATTTTTCTTTTCAAATCCCGACATAACCCGAGGACCCCCCCTGGCATAACCCAAGAGGCTTTTTCTTTCCAAATCCCGGCATAACCCGAGGATCTCCCTAGCATAACGCAGAGAGCTTTTTTTTTCCAAATCAGGGCATAACCCGTGGATCCCGCTGGCATAACCCAAGGAGCCTTTTTCTTTTCAAATCCCGGCATAACCCGAGGATCTCCCTGGCATAACCCAGGGAGATTTTGCTTTCCAAATCCCGGCATAACCCGAGGATCTCCTTGGTATAACCCAGGGAGTTTTTTTCTTTCCCAAATCCTGGCATAACTCGAGGATCCTCCTGGCATAACCCAAGAGGCTTTTCTTTTCCAAATCCCGGCATAACCCACGGATCTCCCTGGCATAATCCAAAGAGCTTTTTTGACCAAATGCTGAGAATCAAGAAAAGATGGCTTAGCTTTGATTTTCCTTTTGGTGTAATAAGGAGGTCAGCAAGCAGTAGCAGCAACAACAACAGTGAAAATCACAGCTCCTGGTAGTCCCAGCTACCAAACCTTCCACAACTACACTGACTTGATTCCTTTATAGCCAAGGACATGTAGGCAACCTTTGAAGCAGGGTTCGGTCAGGCGGTTTTCAAAATGCTTCTCCTGGAGTGCTGAGCTGGCAAAAATCCCTCATGTTGCTCGTTTATCTTTGCCCGAAAACCCTTTGTGTCTTTGAGAAAAGAGGGGCCAAAACTATCACACCTCCTTTTTTACACACCTACCCCCGAAGGATAAATGTATAAGGAAATTTTTCCATTTAAAGTGATATTATTCGAAATGGAATTATTTATTTATTTTAGAGTTGCCACTTGGGATAGGATCGGCTTTTGGTATCCCAAGTCACCGGTTAACTTGAATCCCAAATCGAGGAAAATTTTGACTTCCCGTTGGAGTCTGCGAACCAGAAATTCTGAATAAGGAATTCTGTTGACCTGAGGGAAGGTGTTAGGCACCCCCGGATCCTGTGGTTCTAGCACAGTCGCTTAAATTATTATAAATAGCCAAAATCTGATTTTTATACATGTTATCCTATAGTGCAATTTTAAAATTATTTACCGCTTTTAATTAAATTTTAGGAAAGTGAACGTCGTTTAAAAATGTGTTTTTGGATCACTTCACATGAAATGCACCCGGATCCTCGAGACATTCTTATTCAACATTTTGGGATTTGGATTTGGTTTGAATGAAATGTACACCCGTATTTAAGAAGGTAAAATTATTAAAAGTGACTAACGAGTTATTATCTTTGCAGAGGGCCGTGAAATTCGCTAAACGGCACGCCCCGGATTCTAAGTGTTTTACTATAAGCATTTAATGAGGGCCCCACAATTTATGTATTTTTTGTTTGGCGAGGCTCATCTCATTTTATTATTTAAAGGTCAACCTAAAGCAAACTACGATTTTCTATTTATTTTGTGTCTAAAAGGGCCTAATTAATTTATTTATAAATTTGGGCCACAAGTTCAAGTCCGAATTCAAACAAAAGGGAGGACCCTCTTAATTTGAACCCGCTACCTAACTTAAAACCTCTACCTAACTTGAAAGTCCAAATTTATATTGCAAATTAATTCCCATATTCCTAGTACGATTTTAAAGGGCTTTCAGCTTCCAGCATTTTTGGGCCTAAAAATTGGCGCAGACATGAAGCAGTTCGGTCACATAGCTGGGCAGTCCATTTCCATGAAACAGCCAAGCTTTGGGCTCAAAGTGGGTCCAATCCCAAAATGAGGCAAGCAATTCAGATAAGCCTTCAGCTGGATATACTTGGGCCTATCTTTATGGTCCAAATATTTATGAACCAAACTAAGCCAATGCCAATATAGAAATGAAATTTGATGGTCTGATGAACTTATTCACCTTTTAACATTTAAACAATGATTCTCATATTCACATGTCAATTAATGCTCAATTTATGAACTAGCGCTTAATCTAGATTTTTGATAGACCTTGAGACTTAATTCATGTACTCTTCAAACAACTCAATTATAGACTAAAAAACATTGAAAATCAATACTGGAATTCGTACGCTATTCCTAGATGGATTTCAAACAACAATATAATGTTACTATTATATCCAACAAATATTTGATAGGTAATCCTAAGCATTTGTATTACCTAATATTGCAGTTCAAGTTAATACTACCTGTGGTATTCCGACTAACAAAATACTATAACTAAAATCAGCTGTGCTAAACGAGTACCATTGAATATCCTACTTATACAACTTCTGAAGGAAGTAAAAAAAATAGTCCAGTAGCTCAATCTAATAACAGTTCTAATTATACAAATGATGTATAGCTTAGAATAACATGATGGTTCTACCCCTTTAAACTACAACAAAACAAGAAAAACTTTGGAAATCAACTCAACAGTACTTTAACATTCAATCCTTCAAATCAAATCTACATCGATGATGTACAGCTCATGCAAAGCCAAAGGAGTACCTGGAATTAAAACAAACAAAGAAGAAGGAGGAGTCAGCAAGCAGATTTGAGTTTGCAAGCAGGCTCAAACAACAACACACAGCAGTAAAGGACTCAATTATAAACTCAGCATCAGTATCAATTGCCCAGGACCAATTTTAACCCTTAGATCACCCAAAATAGCTTGAATATACCTCAAATCAACTTGAAACTTAGCCCAGAAACTTAAAAAATCTAAAGTACTGAACAGAAGGTACTGAATGCCAGGAATTCAACTTTGAAGCTAGACT
Source organism: Nicotiana glauca (assembly GCA_026770625.1). Classification (NCBI taxonomy): domain Eukaryota; kingdom Viridiplantae; phylum Streptophyta; class Magnoliopsida; order Solanales; family Solanaceae; genus Nicotiana; species Nicotiana glauca. The sequence continues at coordinate 9,070 of MU692061.1, forward strand.
TTGAAATTGTTGTGAAGAATACTTCAATAGAATAGTAATTTTAGTTTTTGTGCCCTTTTTTTTTTGGTTTTTCTTTTTTGATCTAAAAGGAGCTTTCTAATTCTAAATTTCAGAATTTGGTTTTTTTTGGAATTTCAAATTCAAATTTCGAATTGTTCAAGCAAGTTGATCACTTTTGGGAGGAATTCTAGAGGCTGGAGGTTTTTGGGAATTTTTCAAATGTGTCCAAACTTATTAATGAAGGCATTAGGCCTGCCTTTTATAGGCAGAGAAAGGGGCAGAAGGTTCTAGCATTCTTCACTCATTTTTCCCCCTTTTTATTTCAGAATTTAGTCAATAATCCCTAAGGTTCTGACTTGTTACTCAAGTTATGGCCACTAAACTATTGAAATGTACACTAAGGCCCTATTCTAAAAGAGTCTAGGGTATTCTATCTGTTACTACAGGATTCTTTCTCTTTGAAGTGTCCAAATTACCCCTTTTGTTCACCTAGAATTACTAACCTAGGTCAAAATTAACCCATCCCTTTAACTACACCATGGAACTCAGCTATAACCAAAATAACTCTGAAGATTAATCCTAGTTCATGCTATTATTAAACTATCCATTAAACCAAAATAATTATCAACCATAGAAGTGAAAAGAACCATTAACAAGTCCTGAATTCTAAAAACCCTGGATTCAACTGAATTTACTAAGAACACTAAAAATATAAACAAGACAAAAATCAAATTCAACCAAACAAATCAATAAAAATAAAGATCAAGCACCGAACATGGTTTAACTAACAGAAAAATCAATCAAAACAAAAAACTGAACTAAAAATCAAGCTATTCCTAACTAATAACAAAATTACAGAATAAATTCATGCTAATCATTATCAGTGAACTAAACTTCAAACAAACATGAAGATAAACAAATAAGAACAGACAAAACAGATTTGACTACTGATCCTAAACAGAATGCCAAAACAGAAAGGAAAACAAAACCTAGATTGATTAATTTTGAAGAAATAATGGTCATGGAAGAGAAACAAATGAAAAAGACCAAAGAAAACTCGCCTATGAGGTCCTAGGGTTCTGCTGCTTCTTGGATTTGAAATTGGAACAGCTCCAGCAATATTTGAACATCACTGGTGGTGGAATCTTTATGAGGAGAGTGAGGAATCTAGGTGATATTGATTTGACGAGGATTGGTTAATTTAGGATTTTGACGAAATCTTTGATTTAAGATTCGAGGACTTCGATGGGGATTTGAGGAAAAAGGTTTATGGATTTGAAGAGAGGAGGGCAAGGAGACTCTGTGGTGTTATTTTGGCAGTGAACGGAGCCGGTGCCATGGTGTGCGGCGGAGATGCAATTTAGGATTTTGTAGATTTGAGGCGTTTGGTTGGTATTTGAGAGGAGTTGGTCATGGATTCGTATTGAGGGGGTTAAGACGGTGTAGGGGTGTAATTTTGAGCGGCTTTGAAGTATCGCCTCAGGCAGATACGATTTCTGGCCGACGGCCCATGGCGGAGGGTGGCGGAGACGGTGGGGATGAGGGTTGTATGAGGAAGATGACTTTGTCTCTAACTTTTGTAAAGAAATTATTTCATTTTTGTGTCATTTCTTTGAATGGATCTGGACCGTTGAATTGAGGGAGATGAACAGACAGGATTCCTTGACGCCAAAACGGTGTCGTTTCATCTTTAAGAGGGCAGGCCGAGCCTAGGGCTATTGGGTTGGGTAAATCATATGAGTTTCGGAAGGGTTGGTTTGGGCTAAGACCAACATTGACCCAAACACTGCCAGCCCTTGCCTTTCTATTTTATTTGTTTAGTTTTCTTCTTTTCTTTTGTATTTTATTTATTTATATTTTTTTTTTGAATTTTCTGGTTTTATTAACTGTAAGATCAAAAACTAAAAGACCCAAATTGAATCTAAAATTATACTAATTAAATTTCAAAATTAAACTAATTCCTAATTTAGGAGAAAATTTAAGATAAATCTTAAAGATTAAAAGTAGAAATGCAAAGAACCATTTTTTGCTATTTTCTTTATTTTTTGTAATATTAAAATGCGCACTATTTTGTATTTTTGGAATTATATCAATTAAAATGCACACAAAAATGCAAACAAGGCACAAAATCGTGCAATTAATTCCTAAAATTCAAATAAGAAAAGAAAAATCCTAATTTTAAGGAATTTTATAGGAGTAATTTAAGCTTGGCAAAAATCACGTCCTCACAGGTGCAACCACTCATTATAAGCATTTCTATGGTATTTTGTATGGCACGAGTGGAATATGATGTTGAAAATATGCTTTTGCAATAATTAAAACAAGTTGCCACGTATTTGGACATTCATAATAATAATTATAATAATTTAAAAAAGTACTATGGGGTTGCAATAAAGGAAACTCTTAAAAGAAATAAAGAAAAGAAACAAAAAGACAAGTTAGTTTCATGGTAGAAGAGGGAATTAAATGCTTAAAGCAAGTAAAGGCATATTAGAAATGTAAAGTTAGAGTAATAGCTTGAAATGGTAAAAGCCTAAAACAATATCCCTAACAGAGTCGCCATACTGTCACGCCCCCTTTTTCTCGTGAAATCGGGTTTATAAAATTTGGAAAGACAACACCTTCCCTTTTGGGAATTGGGTTAAAGAGAATTGAAGAGTCGCCGCCTAATGATTTAAGTGCATTAGGACACTAAGAAGGGTTTTGTTTGGATAACTAGAGATTAGATAAGGACTTGAAATTATTCCGAGGGGAAGGTGTTAGGCACCCCTCAGAATCCACTAGTGTGGTTCCCGGCCAAGCTACTATTGTGACTTTAGGTACAAGTAACACATAGGCAAGTAAGACTTCAAATAAGAGGAGACTTATCACATAAAGGCTAGAAATAAACAAAGTCGGAAAGCATTGGAGAGAGTTGATTTAGAAGAAACGTTTTAAACGATTTAAAAGAAACAAAGAATAAAGGAAAGAGGGTCCTAGGTTTATTAATAATATGGATCACCCCACACAACACCCGGTAATCACTAATACACGTGGTTTTATCGCGTGGTCATCATATCCATATCTATCCTTTCCCACCCCGTTAAGGTATCAAAACGCGGAATAGTCTCGTTTTCTTATTGCATGCTATTACCCGCCTCGAATCTATCAATTCCGGAGGTATTTGGGATTACTAATCCTAAAGGGAGGAGATGTTGGGCTTATTTGTGGTTTTAAAGTGTTAAAAATACTAAGGCGACAAAGAAAACACATATAGCAAGTTTGGGGGAGAGAATATAAACAAATAAACAAGGCTCAGACAAACCTCCTTTAATCCAGAGAAAGCACATAGTTTAGCATGTCTTACACGTACCGTTTAAGATCTAATTAAAACTTAAAAACTTGAGGCAGACTGATTTATTACATAGTTTAGATAGGAAGCCCGACTCAGGCTTGCCTGCTGGTTGTAGTTAATAAAATCTGATTTGGTTTATAAACTTATTCTATGGTTTGCCTAAGTCTTAGACAGAACCTATAAGTATGATATCTACTGATTTCAGAAACAAAGGAGAAAACTAATTGCAGATTGATTTAGAAAAAAAGAAAGTTGCTAGTTTAAGGAGTTTTAGCAGAAGAGCACAATTTCTGCAATTGGTAATGCATTACTACTTATGGTTTTAAACTTACCAACAAGTGAGGCGATTAAGATTTGAATTAGAACCCCTATAGGCATGCTTTCTATGTGTTTGCCAACTTAAAAACATTGTTATAGACATAGAAGAGTACATCAATTCTACAACATGATATCTAAGCGTTGAGTGATATCTGATTATATTTTTTGGTTATTAGGACCTATAGACAAGTTTGCCTAGTAAAATGAGGGTATGCATGAATCAAAAAGGACCTATAGGCATATTTTCTACGTGCGCGTGTAGAAGCTATAGACATAATATCTACATGAAAGTGCAGGACCCTTATACTCATGGTATCTAAATGAGAATGCTGAAGTTCTTATAGACACGGTAGCTATATGAAAAATGGAAAAATCTTACAGGCATGGTAACCACATGAAATGCAGAAATCTTACTGTCATGATAACTACATGAAAAATGCAGAAATCTTATAGGCATGGTAACTACATGAAATGCTGAAATTAGACATCCTAAAGATGTGGTATCTATATGTGAGTATGCAGAATTCTTACAGACATGGTAGCTACCTGAGAATGCTGAAATTAGACATCATATAGGCATGTTATGTACACTTTGCATACATAGTTACCCTTCCCTTTTTCACTAACCAACCCCGAAAGTTTATTACAAAGTTATTACAGCCCAAAAAAATGAGGTAAAGAAAAATACATCATTAATTGAAAATTACAACCAAGGAGAGCCTGATTCAAACTTCCTGTCTGAAGTATGAAGTAAACCAACACCAAAGATCATATTTCAAAAGCCTTTCTCTCATTTAGGGTGTGTCAGAGTTCCCTAAGATCCTCACATGGACTCCGGGCAGTGCTTACACCCCAAATACATTACCAGACTAGGACATAGTGCAGTGTAGAAGAGCCAACCCTCAAGTGTCCAAGTTCATAGGGAACTCAAGGTCCCAAGGCAAGGCTCACAAGAGGGGGGCAGAACTTAGGAACTAAGAGGGAGAATGCAAGTGCAGAATTCTGAAAGGGAAAAGGGGAAGAGAAGCAGTACACATAGGCATATAGGGAATGGGGAGTTGCAAGAGATAAAAGTAGGCTAGTGGGCATAACCCAACAATGAGAGATGCTGGCATACCCATAAGCCTATTAGAACACATTGTTTAGCGGTTAGGATCCCCTAAGGGATCAAGTTTAATCCATTGACAATAACTTGTATATTGCCATATTTTAAACATGTAACTCACATCATATAAAGGGAAATAGGGGATAGGGATTCATAGTAGAAACAAGCAAAAGGAAATCAACATGCTAGTTTTAAGTATTTAAATCTGCAGAAGTAGTAAAGAGGCAGAGATGTAGAAAGCTGTAAGTAAACACATCGTGGTGATGCTAAAAATTAAAATTAGGACATACCAGTTTCAAGGAAACAAATAAGGAAAAGCAGTAATCTTGTGAAAGTTAGAATGCAGACAAGAAGAGAGAGTTCTATTATGTGAAAGTGAGAATTTAGAAGTGAAGGATTGTTAATTGTGTGTGCTTTGTGAAAAAGGGTCATGTATTTATAATGTAAAAGTCATGAGGAAATTAATCACACAAGACTCCCTTTAATTAAGGGATTCATATTCAAACGGGTATAAACCAATTAAGGAAAGAAATTAATCAAACACTTTGTACAAAGTAGGCAATTAAGGGTGAATACAATCAAATTTTGAAATACACGGTTGTGCAATTAAGGAAAGAGAATCAATTAATAGCCAAGAAATCAGAGGGTCTGAGATTTTGTACGAATGATCCAAGTCAAAAGATGGGAAAATGTTTTTAACTTAAAGGAAATTAGCAAACATGGAAAGGAAATCAATTAGACCCATATTCAGAGGGGAGTATGGACTAATTACAAGTTTAAAAACTACTTTAGAGGGAATTTCATCATATATAAGAAGCCTAAAAACACGTTAAGCATGAAAGAAGACTGTAGTGTCATTGTAAAATTAGTAGAAAATCCAGTATAGAAGAGTTTAGCAAAAGGTCAGAGTCATATGAAAACAAAGAAGTCCAAACTCAATCCAAAGACTCGAAGTCATTCTGAAAGAATTAGGGGTTTCGAAATAAAACCCTAGTTCAAGCAAACCATAAAGCAAAGATGAGAGGGCGGGCAATTGAATTGAAATCATGTTTAGAAGTTTCAGAACTCATGAAAAAACATGATAGCAAAGTAACATGCAATCATAGTAGAAGGATTCAAAGAACATAATGGCAAATACTGATAAGAACAGAAGAAACATGCTTAAGAGGATCTTTCACGAGAAATTCAAATAAGGTTCAGTAGAAGAAAAATAGCAAAACCTTAAGAAAACAGTAGAAAAAATATAGTAGGCAAAATATAGCATAACATAGTTGAAGAAAATATGAGAACATATAAGGAAAATATGGTAGAAGAACATGCAAGCATGGAGCATATAAAACACAGTAAAAAAAAGAACATATAAGAACAGAGTATAAAAACTCAATAGAAGAGCATACATGAACAGAACACATACAAGAACGTGGTAGATAAAAACACAGGAGCACAATAGAGGCAAATACACAAAAGAAAGGGGAAAGAGAGCCAGAGAAACACTTAAACATTTTTCCAGAAAACCCTAGATCGGAAAGAAAGATTTTAAAAAGTAATTTTTGAAAGAAAAGTTAGGGAAATTATTTGAAAACTCAAAAAGAGCACAGATACCCCACAGATGTAAAGAAATCAGAGAAAACCTCAAAGGGTTAGGGTTTCAGAAGAACCTTAGAAATGAGAAAGGCTTTGAGAGGTCATCGATCTGAATCTGAGAGGTCGGAATCAAACTCAAACAACTATAGTATGCCGGAGCATGGCTGGAGATGACCAGAGAACCTTGAATCGATAGAGGTCTGGGTGAAAACTTTCGAAGTCAGGCCTCAAATCTTCAGGTATCAAGCACGTAGGAGCAATAGGAGGTGAGTATAGGACTCCTACAGCTTGAGAAGCCATGGATTCCGGTGGGTTTCACGGTGGAAGATGATAGGAGACAATTAGGGTTCAAAGAAGATTAGAGAGAGTTTGAGGGGGTGAAGGGAATCAAAGTCGGCGCCTTAGGTGAAATGATTTAGGGTTGGGCGGTTTGGGAAATTAAAAAGGAAAGAAGGGATCGTGGCGTTGATCATTTTGATCAATGGTCTGGATTTATTGGGGAGCCAGGAGGGTAGTTTAGGAATTGGGCTGGTCCAATTGAGTTTGAAATTGGGTTAATTGGGGTGGTCGATTTGGACTAAAATTGAAATAAATAGGGCTAGATTTTAAATAGCCACTTTTTCCTTTTTATTTTATAAAATAGTAAAACGATTTCTGAAAACAAATTAAAGGTACTAAATTTATTAATAATATATGAATATTAAATTAAAATACTGGAATCAAATTTATAATTATAAACGCAATTAATTCTTAAAATAGGCTAATATTGCAATTATATGCAATTTAGCTTTAAAAATACTAAATAAATTTGTAAAAATATGCAAAAATTACCTTAGCTATATTTTGGGATAAATATAAGAATAAAATAAATTAATCACCAAAATAATAATTTGAGGAATAATTATTAGTTTTTGTATTGCTAAAATAAGGCAATAAATTGATTTAAAAATCTTTTAAAAATCAGAAAAAATGCTAAAACATTTGGACACACTTATATATGCGGATATATGTTATTTTGAATGTATTTTGCATATAAAAAATATACAGAGAAAAATTGGATATCAACATCGATCACGGGAACAAAACGAGGAGGAGTAGCTTCGACATTCGAAATGACGCGTCTACTGGCCCGCGGCCTCCTAACCAAATAAGTTCTATCCCGTTCCTCTTCCTCCTCAAAATCCTGGGACGCATCAACTTTCCTTTTCGATGAAGAACTCAAGAGTATCTCCTGAGCTCTTGCCAAATAAACCCTTGAAGCTACAATTGACTCGGCACTTACGCCACAAATAGGAAACCCTGATAAAAAGAAGGGTCAAATACACTCTAAAGGAAGGGTAAACAAAAAAAGAAAGAAAAAAAAGTAAAGTTTTTACCATGAGTTAAAACCTTCCAACCAAACTTGTTTGAAAGGTATCTCCAAGATCTAACCTCCATCGGAGTAATGGTGAACAATTTCTCTACCCAACCATGAAAATTGGGAATCTCTTCAATAGTTCCCATGGTTGCTGAAAATAGAAGAAGCGAAAAGGTCACGGGAAAAACAAACCCTTTTAAAACCAAAAAAAAAAAAGAGAAAGTTGTAAAGTAAACTTACGTGCAAAGTTCTATTTTTTTAGAGAATGGTATATTTTATTCACCTACTAACCCTACAGTTGGAGCAGCAACAAATCTAGCATACCAGCTACGATCTTTGTCATCCTCAGGACTGACTAAAACCCTCTTACTCCTCGCCACCAAAGTAAATATCCCATGTCGGAACAACTTAGGGGAGTAGAGGTGGATTAGATAGAAAAAGGTAAAAGGCAGTTGAGCCAAGTAAGCCAAATACCTTAGACAAGCAACAACCCTCCACTCAATGGGTCCAATTTATCCTAAACAAATATTGAAAAAACGACAGAACTCGATGATAACAGGATCAATGGGGGGGTCTAAAATTCAGTATAAAAGGATATGTATACACGAAAGAAAAGCCGGCCTTGAAGGATGTGATCCTTTGATTTGCATTAGGAATTATAATTGGGAAATCAAATTTCCAGTGGCAATCTCTACGAACAACAGATATCAAACCTTCAGTAATCTGAGAAGGGTAAACGTCAGCACGATCAAGATAGGACATAGACGAAACTTGATTCCTAATTGATTCTTTATCAGTATAAAAAGAAAGTTCATAAGGGATAATTTCGTCTACTATTGGTTCACGGACTGATTCATTAGAAACCCTACTTCTGGTAGAAGATCTATGTAGAAGAGAACCCCTAGTTCTCAAAGAAGAAGGAGGAGTAGAACTAGGAAAAAATGAAGGCGAACCTCAAATGGACATTGACCCTAAACTACATAACCTACCTCCTATCCTGCTCCTAGCTGGAGCAAGAGAAAATTCATCTATAGTAAGAACTTTACGAGGATTAGGTTTGAAGAAGACATGGCTACACAAAGAAGAAAGGAAGATTGAATAAGTCAAAGATGGAAAACTTTTTTATGAAAGAAGAAACAAAGGACATATTTATACTCAAAAGCAACCGTCAAACAAAAAAGATAATGATGGGAATGTCATAATGAAAACTGTCACTTCGTGATTGATATAGCCGCAAAAATCCCTAAAAGACGTTGAAGGGTTGTATACCCAATCAAAAGACGCCACATGCCACAAGCATTAATGGAAGTGACATGCGAAGCATCAGTTCTGGAAAAGGTATTATGGCGGCAAAAATTCCCGCTTTAATGAGATCCACTTCCCAAATATTCAATTGTTGAATAAATGGCAAGTATGTGGACTATCTGTATTGGAAAAAATCAGGTTAAGATATGGAATTAATTATGTGCTGACATGTCAAGATACGTGGATCAATATAAGAATGACAGCTGGCAAAGAATAGTTGAAGAGACACGAGCTTTAACAGGCACGGGCAGAGATTCAAGAAAACATGAAGGAACGGTTACTCGGACCTCTTGATAATTTGAAGAGACATCAGAGGAATGAACCTAGATAGCAAAAAGTACAGATATGTATTATCCGTAATTAATGAGCATCAATGATGGAAAACGTTACAAAATCTTCACGAAACAGTTACGATTGCTTATTATAACGTTGCATTAATGACTTTAATTATTCATAATGGCTCTATTATGAGAGGAAAGAAACGTATTACTTAAAAATAACTATAAAAGGAGAGGAATAAATATTTGTAAGGGGACAGAAGATTATTGGAATACACTGATTTACTTTGCTTTCTTTTATTCAGCAATCATTTAAATCAATTCTTCTTATTTGTTGCGAATCTGATTATCAGTAACCCGAGTTCTTTTAAAATATTAACTTTGATTGAAATTCCTATTTTCTGATTAAAAAGATTTGACTTAATAAGAATAGAGGATTTGTAAAGCGGGAAATTATGGGACAAAGTAAGGAACATTTTCATTTTTCATACTCATGGTTTGCCAGCCGTGCATCACGCAAAAGCGTTAATATATTGGTAAAGAAATAAGTGAAAAGAGGATCACCGTGGTTGAATTTTGAAGTAGTTAACAAGATCAACAATAACCAACTAGCATTTCTATCTCAAGTAAGGTAGGGATAAGGTCTGCATATACTTTATCATCAAGATCCTACTTGTGAAATACATTGAGTATATTATTGTTATTGTGATTGTAATAATAAATAATTAAATATTTAAGAAACAATTCTGAATTCACACGTAAAAAGAACAATATATACCTTGTATAACACTATGATACCAATAACCAACCTAATTAGGCCTGCTAGCATTTACCAAGAAATTAACACCCCAACCCCTAGTTAAAAATCAAAATCCACTAACTACTATAGTACTAATTATTTTCCTACAAAAACCTATCTTAATAACAAGTAGAAAGAATAACAAGTTACAACTTATAAAGCAGTACAGTAGAGAACTTAACCACCTACCAAAGGACCATTAAAAAACAAACTAAAATCTACGTAATACTTTTACTTATAAACGAAAATTGGTTAAACCAAAAGTTCTTTTCGAATCTTTGGACAACTTTGGTCATTCTCAAGGCTCTTTACCTTTTGAAAAACCACAGACGAAGAAGATGGTTGATACTCAGGCAGTTGTCGCGGAAACTCTGATAACATTTGAATGACTTCTCTCATGGTTGGATGTTCTACGCTATTTTCTTGAATGCAAAGCATGGCAACAAAGAATAAATGCATGGATTCATCTTCTGGCATTGTAGTTAGTCTTGGATCTACAATGTGTGTCACTTGTTCTCTTTTGCAATTTGTTACTCTCTTGCTCCATTGTACTATGTCCACTCCGTCTCCAAATTCTCCTATTGGACGACGCCCTGTGATTAGCTCCAGTAGAACCACACCAAAACGATACACGTCGCTCTTTTCATCTACTCTCAAAGTATATGCATATTCTGCAACAACAAAAAATAGAAAGAGGGGAAAGATCATTAACTAAAGTAAGAATAAATGATCAAAACACGTTAATAAAAGAGGTAAGGACCAACTTAATTACATAACTGTCTAAGCCTTACAGTGGGCGTTAAACTGTTTAATTTAATCCTAAAATAATACATGAATTATATAAATATAGAGTACTTAGCCTTGAGATGAAGACAAAATAGCAGGAATAATAGTTCCGGGAGCAGGGCTTCCGGGCACTACAGCAATGAAATCAAAAAGCAAGAAGATACGATTATATTAAACTTTGAATAGAGTGCAGTATATGTTCGCTAGAAAATTTGTGTCCTTTACAATGATAATAGAGCTCACTATTTATAGTTGCACCCAGGGAACAAGGTCCTAAGATCAAGACCTTCTTTAGTGTCAATAATGAGGGCCATTAAAGAATGGGTAATGGCGGGCATGAATGATATATTCTTTGTAACAAGCAATGTACTTAATGATGCAGAATACTCTTCATTAAATGCTATCGGGTGGCAAGCATTTATTTCATCTTTATGAGTATCATTCTCTCCGATGACAGACAAGATCGTTGCTTTCGGTTTCAGCTATCCTCTATCTTCGGCTCCACGTGTCACTTCCTTATATGATCATATAAAACAACCTATTTTTACCCTATACAAAAAGGATGGAGGATCCTTAAAGGGGGGGGCATTGTTGGACAAATTAAGGAACATTTTCATTTTTTAGACTCATGGTTCGATAGTCGTGCATCACGCAAAAACTTGTCAAGAACAACATTAATGTATTGGTAAAGAAATAAGGGAAGATTACTGCTAGACCTCCGCCACTTTGAGCTTGACTTGACAACGAGAGCGTTGTCATGAAGAGTGTTGCAAGCTAGGTGCACGATTAGCATCAAGGCAAAAAAGGGAAACGGGCAAGTGATGGCCAAGGCTATGACGGAGGCGAGGCAGCATGGAAAAGGCTTAACGGTGAGTTACGGGCATGGGGTGACACTTGATCATGGAAAAGGCATCAAGGCATGGGGCAGTGATGCAAAGGCAAGGCAAAGGCAGTCAAAAGTGCAACAGAAGGCAGTGCGCGGAACAGACTTATCATGGCATTGGGGCGTGGCAAAGGACCATATTCATGGGCAATGGCATAGGAAAAATATGGCTACAATGCAGCTGGATACAATGGCATTGGCGCCAGATTCAAGCCAAGATATGAAAATGGGCAGCAAGCTTCAGATTGACCAAGTCAATGGCGGTTGCAGCACTTGTTGTGCACATGGGCAACAGTTGGCTTTGTTTAAAATGCTGGCAGATGCGAGTTAGCACGTTTTTGGCCATGTTTCCATTATTTTAGCATGATCTTAAATGTTCTTAGTAGTTGGGGAATGTCAACTATATTAGGCTAAAATAATGGGCTGTGTGGGACAAGTGCCTAGGCCTAAAATGCGACAATTGTAAGGCAAAGAGGGTTGTCTCATATTTTATAAATGGGCCAAATCCTTATGCTTGGGGCAGGAGTGAAAAACGTGCGAGAGTGCATGTTTAAGGCTGTTTTCAAGATTGAAAACGTTAAGCCTAAGAGTAGTCTTTATGAGAAAATCTGAGGGTCATGAGTGATCTTCCTGTACACGGATGTACTTTGAGTTTCTTTGTATGCACGAGTTAAATACAAAGTTGGAAAAATAGTTTCTTATATATTGTGCTTTGTGTTCATCTTTATTTTCTATTTCCTTTGTTATATTTCATTGCCTAAAATCAGTCTGAAACTTACTACGCAGAAAAGTTGCCTAAAATATTCCAAGTCCAAAGGTGCTATAATTTTCGCTAAGTGGTGGAGCAGGCTGAAGTCAAGTGTGAGACTTGGCTACCGCGCAGGCTATTTTTGATGGACTGAAATCACACTTGTGACAACTGGTATCAGAGCAGAGGAGGTTCGTGATGGAGGCACGACATGCAGTGGAAGATTTTGTGGTCTTGTAACATAGCCGGTGGTAACAACGAATTGCTGGAAAGGCTAACGAAACTGGAGGCATTGGTGGGAAATGTTCCTGATGGTGAAGAAATTTATACTCTAGTGACAAGTCTTGACTACCTTGAGGTATAATTGGCAAGGCTAAGTTAAGAGAATATGGGTATGAAAACTGAGACAATGGTGATGCGACGTGATGTGGAAGAGGATGATCCTCAATGTGGTGTTGATTGTCTCAAGGTGAAAATTCCTGAACCTAAGGCATTTGGTGGTACAAGGAGTGCACGTGAGTTTGAGAATTTTCTTTGGGATATAGAGCAGTACTTTCATATTATTCATGTGCAAGATGAGAAAGAGAAAGTAACCTTGACTCGCATGTATTGGAGTGAAGATGCTAAGTTATGGTGGCAACTCGTGTGTCTGAAGATGAAAGTTTGGACAGACCAAAGATTGAGTCATGGGAGCGTCTTTGAAAGGAATTGAAGGATCAGTTCCTTCCTAGAAATACGTCTTGATTATTAGGGACAAACTAAAAAAGATAAAGCAAACCGGATCAGTTATAGCATATGTCAAAGAGTTCACTTCTCAATATGTCGGAAGAAGAAAAATTGTACAACTTCATGAGCTAGCTGCAACAGTGGGCACAATTGGAGTTGTGAATCTAGAATACAAAACCTTGCAAATAATGTGGTTGCGGTTGATGCATTGGGTGATTTTCACTTGAGTGATGATATTTTGCTTCAAAGTCCAACGATGGAAATGAGGACAATAAAAATGAGTGGAAGAAATGTGAAAATAATAGTGCAAATGAAGATAAGGGGAAGGGAAAGCATAAGGATGGAACTTCAAAGAGCAAGGAGAAGGGCAGCAAATTCAGTGGTTGTTTCCTTTGTGATGGGCCACACCGAGCTAGGGACTGCCTAATGAAGGCAGTGTTAAATGCTATGACTTCCACAGACAGGAGGGCTGCATTAGAGGCAATAACTAGCGACTAACAAGTGGCTGGAATGAATGAAATTATGGCTGAGGAGAAGGGAGGCCAAGGGGCGTTGCTTGTCAACCCCTTAAGACTCATAAATTGAACTAACCTCGACGAGGATGTCGAGTTTCAAAGGGTGTGGGTGGTTTATTAGACCTCCGCCACTTTGAGATTGAATTGACAATGAGAGCATTGTCATGAGGTAGCAAGAGTGTTGCAAGCTAGGTGCACGAGTAACACCAAGGCAAAAAAGGGAAACGGACAAGTGATGGCCAAGGCTGTGATGGATGCGAGGAAACTTGGTAAGGCCTTGAGTTCTTGACAATGAGTTGTGGGCAGAGGGTGACACTTGATCATGGCTAAGGTATCAAGGCATAAGGCAGTGATGTCAATTCAAGGCAAAAACGGAATGGCAAAGGCAAGCTAAAGTGAAATAGAAGGAAGTGCGCGAGACAAACTTGTCATGGCATTGGGGCGCGGCAAAGGACCATGTTCATAGGTAATGACATAGGAAAAATGTGGCTATAATGCAACTGGATATAATGGAATTGGCGACTGATTCAAGTCGAGGCACGAAAATGGGAAGCAAGCTTTATATTGACCAAGTCAATGGCGCTTACGGCACATGCTGTGCACATAGGCAGCAGTTGGATTTGTTTGAAATGCTGGAGGATGGGAGTTAGCATGTTTTTGGCCATGTTTCCATTATTTTAGCATGATCTTACATATTCCTAGTAGTTGGGGGATGTCAACTATATTAGGCTAAAATAATGGGCTGTGTGGGACAAGTGCCTAGGCCTAAAATGCGACAATTGTAAGGCAAAGAGGGTTTTCTCATATTTTATAAAAGGGCAAAATCCTTATGCTTGGGGCAGGAATGAAAAACATGCGAGAGTGCATATTTAAGGTTGTTTTCAAGATTGAAAGCGTTAAGGCTAAGAGTAGTCTTTGTGAGAAAATCTGAGGGTCATGAGTGATCTTCCTGTACACGGATGTACTTTGAGTTTCTTTGTATGCACGAGTTAAATACAAAGTTGGGAAAATAGTTTCTTATATATTGTGCCTTGTGTTCATCTTTATTTTCTGTTGCCTTTGTTATATTTCATTGCCTAAAATCAGTCTGAAACTTACTACGCAGAAAAGCTGCCTAAAATATTCTAAGTCCAAAGGTGCTGTAATTTTCGCTAAGTGTTGGGGCAGGCTGAAGTCAAGTGTGAGACTTGGCTGGCGCGCAGGCTGTTTTTGATGGATTGAAATCACGCTTGTGACAACTGGTATCAGAGCAGAGGAGGTGCGTGATGGAGTCACGACATGCAGTGGAAGATTTTGTGGTCTTGTAACATGGTCGGTGGTAACAACGAATTGCTGGAAAGGCTAACGAAACTGGAGGCATTGGTGGGAAATGTTCCTCATGGTGAAGAAATTCATACTCTAGTGATAAGTCTTGCCTACCTTGAGGTATAATTGGCAAGTCTAAGTTAAGAGAATATGGGTATGAAAACTGAGACAATGGTGATGCGACGTGATGTGGAAGAGGATGATCCTCAATGTGGTGTTGATCGTCTCAAGGTGAAAATTCCTGAACCTAAGGCATTTGGAGGTGCAAGGAGTGCACGTGAGTTTGAGAATTTTCTTTGGGATATAGAGCAGTACTTTCATATTATTCATCTGCAAGATGAGAAAGAGAAAGTAACCTTGACTCGCATGTATTGGAGTGAAGATGCTAAATTATGGTGTCAACTCGTGTGTCTGAAGATGAAAGTTTTGACAGACCAAAGATTGAGTCGTGGGAGCGTCTTTAAAAGGAATTGAAGGATCAGTTCCTTCCTAGCAATACGTCTTGATTATTAGGGACAAACTAAAAAAGATAAAGCAAACCGGATCAGTTAGAGCATATGTCAAAGAGTTCACTTCTTAATATGTCGGAAGAAGACTAATTGTACAACTTCATGAGCTAGCTGGAACAGTGGGAACAATTGGAGTTGTGAATCTAGAATATTCAAAACCTTGCAAATAATGTGGTTGCGGTTGATGCATTGGGTGATTTTCACTTGAGTGATGATATTTTGGCTTCAAAGTCCAACGATGGAAATGAGGAAAATAAAAATGAGTGGAAGAAATGTGAAAATAATAATGCAAATAAAGATCAGGGAAAGGGAAAGCATAAGGATGGAACTTCAAAGAGCAAGGAGAAGGGCAGCAAATTCAGTGGTTGTTTCCTTTGTGATGGGCCACACCGAGCTAGGGACTGCCTAATGAAGGCAGTGTTAAATGCTATGACTGCCACAGACAGGAGGGTTGCATTAGAGGCAATAACCAGCGACTAACAAGTGGCTGGAAAGAATGCAATTGTGGCTGAGGAGAAGGGAGGCCAAGGGGCGTTGCTTGTCAACCCCTTAAGACTCATAAATTGAACTAACCTCGACGAGGACGTCGAGTTTCAAAGGGTGTGGGTGGTTTGTTAGACCTCCACCACTTTGAGATTGAATTGACAATGAGAGCATTGTCATGAGGTAGCAAGAGTGTTGCAAGCTAGGTGCATGAGTAACACCAAGGCAAAAAAGGGAAACGGGCAAGTGATGGCCAAGGCTATGATGGATGCGAGGAAACTTGGTAAGGTCTTGAGTACTTGACAATGAGTTGCGAGCAGAGGGTGACACTTGCTCATGGCTAAGGCATCAAGGCATAAGGAAATGATGCTAAGTCAAGGCAAAAAGGGAATGGCAAAGGTAAGTTAAAGTGAAATAGAAGGAAGTGCGCGAGACAAACTTGTCATGGCATTGGGGCGCGGCAAAGGACCATGTTCATAGGTAATGACATAGGAAAAATGTGGCTACAATGCAACTGGATATAATGGAATTGGCGACTGATTCAAGTAGAGGCACAAAAATGGGAAGCAAGCTTTATATTGACCGAGTCAATGGCGCTTACGGCACATGTTGTGCACATAGGCAGCAATTGGCTTTGTTTGAAATGCTGGAGGATGGGAGTTAGCACGTTTTTTGCCATGTTTCCATTATTTTAGCATGATCTTACATATTCCTAGTAGTTGGGGGATGTTAACTATATTAGGCTAAAATAATGGGTTGTGTGGGACAAGTGCCTAGGCCTAAAATGCGACAATTGTAAGGCAAAGAGGGTTTTCTCATATTTTGTAAATGGGCAAAATCCTTATGCTTGGGGCAGGAATGAAAAACGGGAGAGAGTTCATATTTAAGGTTGTTTTCAAGATTGAAAATGTTAAGGCTAAGAGTAGTCTTTGTGAGAAAATCTGAGGGCCATGAGTGATCTTGTTGTACACGGATGTACTTAGAGTTTCTTTGTATGCTCGAGTAAATACAAAGTTGGAAAAATAGTTTCTTATATATTGTGCCTTGTGTTCATATTTATTTTCTATTGCCTTTGATATATTTCACCGAACTTACTACGTAGAAAAGCTGCCTAAAATATTCTAAGTCCAAAGGTGCTGTAATTTTCGCTAAGTGTTGGAGCAGGCTGAAGTCAAGTGTGAGACTTGGCTGCCGCACAGGCTATTTTTGATGGACTGAAATCATGCATGTGACAACTGGTATCAGAGCAGAGCAAGTTTATGATGGAGGCACGATAGGCGGTGGCAGATTTTGTGGTCTTGTAACATGGCCGGTGGTAACAACGAACTGCTGGAAAGGCTAACGAAACTGGAGGCATTGGTGGGAAATGTTCCTGATGGTGAAGAAATTCATACTCTAGTGACAAGTCTTGCCTACCTTGAGGTAGAATTGGCAATCCTAAGTTAAGAGAATGTGGGTATGAAAACTGAGACAATGGTGATGCGACGTGCTGTGGGAGAGGATGCTCCTCAACGTGGTGTTGATCGTCTCAGGTGAAAACTCCTCAACCTAAGGCATTTGGTGGTGCAAGGAGTGCATGTGAGTTTGAGAATTTTCTTTGGGATATAGAGCAGTACTTTCATATTATTCTTGTGCAAGATGATAAAGAGAAAGTAACCTTGACTAGCATGTATTTGAGTGAAGATGCTAAGTTATGGTGGCGACTCGTGTGTCTGATGATGAAAGTTTGGCAAACCAAAGATAGAGTCGTGGGAGCGTCTTAAAAAGGAATTGAAGGATCAGTTACATCCTAGCAATACGTCTTGATTATTAGGGACAAACTGAAAAAGATAAAGCAAACCGGATCAGTTAGAGCATATGTCTAAGAGTTCACTTCTTAATATGTCGGAAGAAGACAAATTGCACAACTTCATGAGCTAGCTACAACAGTGGGCACAATTGGAGTTGTGAATCTAGAATATTCAAAACCTTGCAAATAATGTGGTTGCGGTTGATGCATTGGGTGATTTTCACTTGAGTGATGATATTTTGGCTTCAAAGTCCAACGATGGAAACGAGGACAATAAAAAGGAGTGGAAGAAATGTGAAAATAATAATGCAAATGAAGATTTTGAGAGGAAGGGAAAGCATGAGGCTGGAACTTCAAAGAGCAAGGAGAAGGGCAGCAAATTCAGTGGTTGTTTCCTTTGTGATGGACCACACCGAGCTAGTGACTGCCTGAAGAAGGCAGTGTTAAATGCTATGACTATCGCAGACAAGAGGGTTGCATTAGAGGCAATGACCAGCGACTAACAAGTGGCTGAAATGAACGCAATTGTGGTTGAAGAGAAGGGAGGCCAAGGGGCGTTGCTTGTCAACCCCTTAAGACTCATAAATTGAGCTAACCTCTACGAGGACGCCGAGTTTCAACGGGTGTGGGTGGTTTGTTAGACCTCCACCACTTTGAGCTTGACTTGACAACAAGAGCGTTGTCATGAGGTAGCAAGAGTTTTGCAAGCTAGGTGCACGAGTAACACCAAGGCAAAAAAGGGAAACGGGCAAGTGATGGCCAAGGCTTTGACGGAGGCGAGGAAACTTGGTAAGGTCTTGAGTTCTTGAAAATGAGTTGTAGGCAGAGCGTGACACTTGCTCATGGTTAAGGCATCAAGGCATGAGGCAGTGATGCCTAGTCAAGGCAAAAACGGAATGGCAAAGGCAAGATAAAGTGCAATAGAAGGCAGTGCGCGGGACAAACTTATCATGGCATTGGAGCGCAGCAAAGGACCATGTTCATAGGTAATGACATAGGAAAAATGTGGCAACAACGCAGCTGGATATAATGGAATTGGCGCCTGATTCAAGTCGAGGCATGAAAATGGGCAGCAAGCTTTAGATTGACCGAGTCAATGGCATTTACGGCACATGCTGTGCACATGGAAGCAGTTGGCTTTGTTTGAAATGCTGGCGGATGGGAGTTAGCACGTTTTTGGCCATGTTTCCATTATTTTAGCATGATCTTACATGTTCCTGGTAGTTGGGGGATGTCAACTAAATTAGGCTAAAATAATGGGCTGTGTGGGAGAATTGCCTAGGCCTAAAATGCGACAATTGTAAGGCAAAGAGGGTTGTCTCATATTTTATAAATAGGCAAAATGCTTATGCTTGGGGCAAGAGCGAAAAACGTGCGAGAGTGCATGTTTAAGGTTGTTTTCAAGATTGAAAACATTAAGGCTAAGAGTAGTCTTTATGAGAAAATTTGAAGGTCATGAGTGATCTTCTTGTACACGGATGTACTTTGAGTTTCTTTGTATGCTCGAGTTAAATAAAAAGATGAGAAAATTTTTTCTTATATATTATGCCTTGTGTTTATCTTTGTTTTCTGTTGCCTTTGTTATATTTCGTTCAGTCCGAAACTTACTACGTAGAAAACTGCCTAAATTAGTCTAAGTCCAAAGGTGCTATAATTTTCGCTAAGTGTTGGAGCAGGCAGAAGTCAAGTGTGAGACTTGGCTGCCGCGCAGGTTGTTTTTGATAGACTGAAATCACGCCTGTGACAACTGGTATCAAAGCAGGTCAGTTTCATGACGGATGCACGACAGGCAGTGGTAGATTTTATGGTCTTGTAACTTGTCCGGTGGTAACAACGAACTACTGGAAAGGCTAACGAAACTGGAGGCATTGGTAGGAAATATTCCTGATGGTGAAGAAATTCAAACTCTAGTGACAAGTCTTGCCTACCTTGTGATAGAATTGGCAAGGCTAAGTTCAGAGAATGGGGGTACGAAACTGAGACAATGGTGATGCAACGTGCTGTAGGAGAGGATGCTCCTCAACATGGTGTTGATCGTCTCAAGGTGAAAATTCCTAAACCTAAGGCATTGGTGGTGCAAGGAGTGCACGTGAGTTTGAGAATTTTCTTTGGGATATAGAGCAGTACTTTCATATTATTCATGTGCAAGATGAGAAAGAGAAAGTAACCTTGACTAGCATGTATTTGAGTGAAGATGCTAAGTTATGGTGGCGACTCGTGTGTCTGAAGATGAAAGTATGGGTAGACGAAAGATTGAGTCGTGGGAGCATCTTAAAAAGGAATTGAAGGATCAGTTCCTTCCTAGCAATACGTCTTGATTATTAGGGACAAACTGAAAAAGATAAAGCAAACCGGATCAGTGAGAGCATATGTCAAAGAGTTCACTTCTTAATATGTCGGAAGAAGACAAATTGCACAACTTCATGAGCTAGTTGCAACAGTGGGCACAATTGGAGTTGTGAATCTAGAATATTTAAAACCTTGCAAATAATGTGGTTGCGGTTGATGCATTGGGTGATTTTCACTTGAGTGATGATATTTTGGCTTCAAAGTCCAACGAAGGAATTGAGGACAATAAAAAGGAGTGGAAGAAATGTGAAAATAATAATGCAAATGAAGATAAGGGGAAGGGAAAGCATGAGGCTGGAACTTCAAAGAGCAAGGAGAAGGGCAGCAAATTCAGTAGTTGTTTCCTTTGTAATGGGCCACACCGAGCAATGCTATGACTGTCGCAGACAAGAGGGCTGCATTAGAGGCAATGACCAGCGACTAACAAGTGGCTGGAATGAATGCAATTGTGGTTGAAGAGAAGGGAGGCCAAGGGGCGTTGCTTGTCAATCCCTTAAGAATCATAAATTGAGCTAACCTCGACGAGGACGTCTAGTTTCAAAGGGTGTGGGTGGTTTGTTAGACCTCCGCCACTTTGAGCTTTATTTGACAACGAGAGCATTTTCATGAGGCAGCAAAAGTGTTTCAATCTAGGTGCACGAGTAACACCAAGGCATAAAAAGGGAAACGGGTAAGTGATGACCAAGGCTTTGACAGAGGCGAGGAAACTTGGTATGGTCTTGAGTTCTTGACAATGAGTTGTGGCAGAGGGTGACACTTGCTCATGGCTAAGGCATCAAGGCATGAGGCAGTGATGCCAAGTCAAGGCAAAAACGGAATGGCAAAGGCAAGCTAAAGTGCAATAGAAGGCAGTGCGCGGGACAGACTTGTCATGGCATTGGGGTGCAGCAAAGGACCATGTTCATAGGTAATGACATAGGAAAATTGTGGCTACAATGCTGCTGGATATAATGGAATTTGCGCCTGATTCAAGTCGAGGCACGAAAATGGGCAGCAAGCTTTAGATTGACCGAGTCAATGGCGCTTACGGCACATGCTATGCACATGGGCAGCAGTTGGCTTTGTTTGAAATGCTAGCGGATGGGAGTTAGCACATTTTTGGCCATGTTTCCATTATTTTAGCATGATCTTACATGTTACTAGTAGTTGGGGGATGTCAACTATATTATGCTAAAATAATGAGTTGTGTCGGACAAGTGCCTAGGCCTAAAATGCGACAATT
The DNA here is from genome assembly GCA_026770625.1 of Nicotiana glauca. Taxonomy (NCBI): domain Eukaryota; kingdom Viridiplantae; phylum Streptophyta; class Magnoliopsida; order Solanales; family Solanaceae; genus Nicotiana; species Nicotiana glauca. The sequence goes on from MU692061.1 coordinate 30,465, forward strand.
GTAAGGCAAAGAGGGTTGTCTCATATTTTATAAATGGGCAAAATCCTTATAGGCTAAGAGTAGTCTTTGTGAGAAAATCTGAGGGTCATGAGTGATCTTCTAGTACACGAATGTACTTTGAGTTTCTTAAGCATGCTCGAGTTAAATACAAAGTTGGGAAAATAGTTTCTTATATATTGTGCCTTGTGTTCATCTTTATTTTTTGTTGCCTTTGTTATATTTCGTTGCCTAAAATCAGTCCGAAATTTACTGCGTTGAAAAGCTGCCTAAAATATTCTAAGTCCAAAGGTGCTGTAATTTTGGCTAAGTGTTGGAGCAAACTAAAGTCAAATGTGAGACTTCCGCGCAGGCTGTTTTCGACGGACTAAAAACGTGCTTGTGACAATTACCTTGGTTGAATTGTGTGAAGTAGTTAACAAGATCAACAATAAACAACTAGTTTAATATATTGGTAAAGAAATAAGGGAAGATTACCTTGGTTGATTTTTGAAGTAGTTAACAAGATCAACAATAAACAACTAGCCTCTCTACCTCAGCTCACACGAGGTAGAGATAAGGTCTTTGTATATTTTATCCTCCCAGATTTAACTTGTGAATTACACCAAATATATTATTATTGTTGCGGGTGAAATAATAAATAATTACGTAAATAATTAAGAATCAATTCTGAATTCACCCATAAAAAAGAAACAATATATACCTTGTATAACGATATGATACAAAAAGCATGCAGAAACCAACTTAATTGGCCCTCTTGCCTTTGCCAACAAATTAACACCCCAACCCCTAATTAAGAATCAAAATCCACTAACTACTCGTACTAATTATTATCCTACTTCTCTTTGCAGTACAGAGAACTCAAGCACCTGCCATTGGACCATTAAAAACAAACTAAAATCTAAATACTTTTACTTATAAACGAAAATTGGTTAAACCAAAAGTTCTTTTCGAACCTTTGGACAACTTTGGTCATTCTCAAGGCTCTTTACCTTTTGAAAAACCACAGACGAAGAAGATGGTTGATACTCAGGCGATTGTCGCGGAAACTCTGATAACATTTGAATGACTTCTCTCATGGTTGGACGTTCTACGCTATTTTCTTGAATGCAAAGCATGGCAATGAAGAACAAATGCATGGCTTCGTCTTCTGGCACTGTAGTTAGTCTTGGATCTACAATGTGTGTCACTTGTTCTCTTTTGCAATTTGTTACTCTCTTGCTCCATTGTACTATGTCCACTCCGTCTCCAAATTCTCCTACTGGACGACGCCCTGTGATTAGCTCCAGTAGAACCACACCAAAACTATACACGTCGCTCTTTTCATCTACTCTCAAAGTATATGCATATTCTGCGATAACAAAAAATAGAAAGAGGGGAAAGATCATTAATTAAAGTAAAAATCATAAAAGCAAATATAGTGACTTCACTCTATACCTTCTTCTCCCTTACAAAATTTAAACTTTGTGCATTAACATTATATCATGGTGTTACCCCAACAAGTTAAAGCAGGGTGGAGCTATGATATTACGTAAATAATTTGGACGAGCCTAATAACCTTTGTTTAGTTTTTGTAGCAGGAAATTCATTAAATATTTGATTGTAAACTGAATAACTAGAATGAGTTATGGATTCTAAGGACATTTAGTACCCGTAAACTTTAAATTTTATCGTAAAAATAGCCTACAACATTAGATAACCTAGAAAATAACATGATATTTATAATCTTTTTGATTGAGTGTATATATTTTTTCATGTCAAATGTCTATATCTTAGTAATAATATTTTAAAAGAAGTGCATGGTGGGTTGGCTAGCACGACAATCGATTGGGCCCAATGTGTCAGTCAAGTCAGATTTTGACTTACTTTTGCAGACTGATCGTTTTATTGGGCCACCACAAACCTCTCTGGCACAGAAATTAAGTTATAATCTACTACTCTTCTTCCGCTCTCGTAAAACGTGGACCTTGATATGTTACGATTACCCAAAAAATTCCTAGAGAGCCCTAAAACTTCTTCTTCTTTCGCTGCCTTGAATCACGGGTGATCTTGGGACTGTCACTTTAGCCCAACGAAGCCACACTATAACGACGCCGTTTCCTATTGCAAAATTTAAGTTGTTTCCTGCCACTACCTAACCTTTTTCCCTTTGTCTCTTGCGGATTAAACTCCAAACCAAGAAAGAAAATGCAGTAAAATTTTCGTCCTAAATGAATTTGATTTATTTATTTATTCATTACTACTGTAGTACTTAGTCTAGTCGTGAGGAAAACTGAATTGAAAAGCAGTCGGCTCAAGAATTATTGACATTATTAGTACGACCATGCAACAATGACTTTGTCAGTGCAGTAGCAATTTCTAAATACCTAACTACATTAACTAACCAAGTACTGGCTTTGTACTCAACAATTTTAAGATTTCACTATCAATATATCTTAACATGTTATTGTAGATAATTTGTCTTACTAATATGTAATTATCTTTTAGATCATCTAATAATGTAATTATTCTAAAAAAGGGCAATTCAATACACTAAGCTCCCGCTATACAAGTGTCGGACCATAAGGGTCTATTGTATTCAGTCTTACCCTGCATTTCTGCAAGAGACTATTTTCACGGCTCCTGGTTACATGGCAACAACTTTACAAGTTACACAGGGCTACCCTTCCTAATAATGTAATTATTCTATAAACCAAAAAAGCAGGTCTAAAATTGCGAAAATAACGTACCAGGGGCAATGTAACCATAGGAACCAGCAATTGCAGACATGCATTCTGAGGCACCACCATCTACCAAGAATTTAGCCAAACCAAAATCAGCAACATGAGCTTCAAAGTTTGAATTCAGCAAAATGTTGTTGGATTTAACATCTCTATGAACGATCAATGGCGAGCAATCATGGTGAAGATAGCACAATCCTTTAGCAGCTTCTATAGCAATTTTGTACCTCAAATTCCAGCTCAAAAATCCACCTTTTTTCCCATGCAATGCCTCTCCTAAACTCCCATTCCTCATATACTCATACACAAGTAGATTTGTTTCCTTGTTTGAACAAAAAGCAACAAGTCTAACGATGTTTCTGTGTCGAATGTTGCCTAGTGTCCGAATCTCGGCTCTGAAACCATGATCATGACTGTTGTTGCCAATACCAAGCAGTTTTTTCACTGCAATTTCAACCCCATTTGGCATTTTCCCATGGTACACAATCCCGGCTCCTCCTCTGCCTATTACATTTCCATCTTTCACACATTCGAGCACGTCTGCAACACTGAACTCAACCTTTTGGAATGCTGTCATTTTCCAAGAATTCAAGCCTGTTTTCTTGAAAGACTTGGCCTTGATAATAGCTGCAGCTGCAAAGACTAGTGAACAGATTAACAACCCGAGGGCGAATATCAGCTTGAAATCGCCACGAGACTTTCCTGGTGGATCAGTGATTAATGTGAAATTACAAGGGTTGTTCAATAATGAACCACATAGTCGAGGATTGCCCGCGAAAGAAGTAGCATTGAGGTATGCAAATTGGCCTGATTCGGGCAGCTTGCCTGATAAATCATTGAACGAGAAATCGGCAGTTGTGAGACTTCTCATGGTACCAATTGACTTTGGTATGGTCTCATTCAAATGGTTTCTTGACAGGTTCAAGTAGTTCAAGATTCGGATTTCGGACATTCTAGCTGGAATTGAACCAGAAATGTTGTTTTGGCTCAAGTCTAGATATGTCAAGTGGACACAATTGCCTATTTCAGGAGGGATTTCACCAGAAAGAAAATTATGACTCAGGTCAATTTTTAAGGCTTGGGAAAGTTGACCTATAGAAGGAGGAATAGGACCAGAGAATTGGTTCCCTCCAAGTGAAAGAATTTGAAGGGAAGTGAAATTAGAGAGAGAAAATGGTAAAGAACCAGAAAGTTGATTGTTTGATAAATTTAATTGACCTAATTTGGCTGGCTTTGAAGAAATATTACTATTTTCTGATAAGGTACCAGACAAATAGTTATTGTGCAGCTCAACTAAGTTTAACTCAGGCATGTAAATGAATCCATTTGGTATGCTACCATTCAAATAGTTTTGCCCCAATCTCACCCTAACTAGACTTGAACATGTGCCTAAATCCTCTGGAATTGGACCAAAGAGGAAATTCTTGAGTAAAATCAAGATTCTAAGTTGTTTTGAGGCACACAAGTCTTTAGGAATTGTACCAGTGAGCTTGTTTGATGACAAATCCAGCACTTGTAGCATCCCATTTTGGCCTAATTTCTCCGGTATTATACCCGTGAAGTTGTTCATCCAAAGACCAAGAATCTTCAGCTCGGGATAATCAGCGATGAAATCCGGTATAGAACCATGTAATTTGTTCATGAAAAGGTTGAAAAGACTTAGCTGCTGTAGATTAATGAGCTCAAATGGGATTTCTCCTGTAAGTGCATTGGCTGAAAGATCAAGATTGACTAAGCCAGTGAGGTTGCCTAATTCTTTAGGAATTTGACCTGAGAGAAGATTAATATGCAGAAAAAGTGTGTTCAACAATTTCAAGTTCCCTAATTCAGGAGGAATTGGACCATCTAATTCACAACTAGAAATATCCATGTGAACAAGATTTTCCAATTTGCCAAATTCCTTAGGAATCCCGCCTACAAAAACATTGAAATGTCCTAAGTAAATCTCTTTTAAGTTAGTGAGATTCCCTAATTCTTTAGGGATTCTACCATGCAAGTCATTTCCAGCTAGTGACAAGTACTCCAACTCACTCAAATCACCATAACTTTCTGGTATTCTGCCGTAGAAATAGTTGCCACCTAAATCCAAGTACTTGAGTTTCTTCAAGTTGACAACTCCAAAAGGAAGAAAAGAAGAGAAGTTGTTGTTATAAGCATCAAGAATCTCCAAATTGGCCAAACTTGAGTAGTTCCAATCAAGATTCCCACTGAATATGTTGTTTGATATGTTGAGTGACTGTAGGCTGCTCATGTTGTCAATCTTGATTTCACCAGTGAAGTTATTACCATCAATTAAGAGCTCTACAAGCTTATCTAAGCTTGAAATAGCAGGAGAAACAGAGCCATATAAGTCCATATTGGATAAGTTTATCGATATAACTCGGCCTTGGGAGCATTTGATTCCTGCCCAAGAACAAACTGAGCTAGGATTTGAAGTATCCCATGAGCTCAAGGCAGGATTTGAGAGCTCAAAACCTTGTTTTAGACTTACTAAGGCATGAAAATCAGAAGAGGAAGAAAAGGAAGTGCCTAAAATAGTAAAGAGTGTGACAATTTGAATGAGTGGCAACATATTTTCTTGGAAGTTTTTCATAGAAAGTGAATTTGGAAGGACTTGAAGAAGAAACAAAGGGTCTTATTATGAGGTTTTGAGACAATGGATTTTCTAGAAAAGGAAGGAAAAGTTAAGGGAATCTGAGAAATTTCAGGTGTAGATAGATTTAAAGAATCAAACATCTTCAAAAAGAAAGAAAGTGAGTATTCAAGATCAAGGAAGAAGCTAAGCCTTCCCTTTTCTCTCTTTGCTTTTCATTTTATCTCTAAGTGAAGAACACATTTAAGTTTTTATCTAAAAATAAATAGATTTCTTTAACTAATGTTTATATATACAGTAATGAAATTCTTTGAGCAAAGTAACAAAAGAAAAATAAAGACTAGTAAAGCAGGCTTCTATACTGACTTTAAAAAACAGCCGTTGGATAACCAACAGAAATTTAAAGTTCAGATTATGAGAAAAGTAAAGTTGATTCTCTCCATATTCAATATGACAAGAATACCCTTTAGCTTTAAGTGGAAAAGACACTTTATTTTAAGTGAGAGATGATGAAATTGCACTTTCAATTAAATCATGAAGGATGGCTGAGTTGGTCTCAAATTTCTGATATGATAATTATGGAATAAGATTTTTCCCATGGAAATAAATTAACTAAAAGAAAAAAGAAAAAAAAGGTGGGCTTATGTAATCAATGCATGCCACTATTACAGGGTAAATGTTGACCCAAGATTGATAATGACACACAAAGAGGAATTATGGATTTAATTTAGTATACTAGCTAACCAAGCTAGCTACTACCACATGTGGAAAATTTAGGGTGCACATAATCATTCTCATCTAAGGATTTATTAATAGGATTCAACTTACATATGATGGCACCACAAAATATCTTACAGTAGCAATATATTTATTTATTATCAATGGAAGCAGTCACTAATGCTCGTAGTATTAAAGTAGATTATCTACGTAATATTCTTAGGGTGCGGATGTTTTTCAAATCCTGTGTGACTGTAAAATGCTATTTGATACTCCAAATTTTTTTACTGGTGATTAGTGTATAAAAATTAAACTCCTTTTACCTTGTAGACACTCACATGGCCATATATTATTGTATTGAGCACTAAGAATGAAGACCACAATGACATCACAAACTGTCTTTGCATGCATAATATTTATAATGCAAGGGTGACCAAGTAAATTAATAGTGATGATCCTCTTTTCTTATCTTGGGGATAACTTTTTCTACATGGGGTATGATCTGGCAGTAGATGAAATAATTAAGATAAACTAGGCTAGAAATTTTGTACTTCGTATAGAGTATCTTATGCACAGTAAAAAAGGATTAATTTTCTAAGTCTCAAATTGTGATTCTTTTCTTACAGTCGTACTTCTTGGAGTTGGAGACATGTGCCTGCAACAAACAGTGATAAAAGATGATGATTATTAATATATCATTACAATGTTTTGTGAGGAATGATCAATATATAATTGTGTAGTATAGTTAGGTTGCATGGAAGAAACAACCAGAGAAGCTTTATGATCTCTTCTTTTTCTTTTTTATGGTAAAACAGCTTGCTTTATTCCTTTCTCTTCTTCCTTGCCCTACAGAAAATGGACCAATCTTCCATGTAAATGTGTGTATTTGAGCTTTATTAGAAGATGGAATAGTCCTAAAGAGGGGGCTGCAAAAGTTAAAGCGAGAGAAAGATCATATAAGTAATTTTGCTTTTGATCTTCCACGTCAAAAGCAAAAGCAACAACAAGAGAAAAGAAAAGAATTAAAAGTGAAAAAAATAAATAAAACAACTTGTTGATCTCTTCACTTCACATGGAAAAGCGTGCTCTTGTATTATGTCTTGGGACACATTAAGAAAAATGCATGGAAAATAGTGTTGAGGCTATCTCTCTATGTACCTCCTAGTGTGTATTTTACTATGTATCTTACTCAGTTCGCTAGTATTAATGTTAGTATGATATACTTTTATTTATAGATTACTTTTACTATCTAGAGTTTATCTATTTTCTTGGTTATTCGTTCTTATTTTGTTATTTTTACTTGTTGCCAGTACTTTTTTCATCCGTTCTCCAATCAAGGGTATATCGGAAACAACCTATTTACCTTTTCAAGATAGGATTAAAGCTGCGTACATCTTTTCCAATTAAACTGAGCTTCTTGTTGTTGTTGTAGTAGTTCCAAGAGTGTCCTAGTTATATGATTCGACGACCAATGAAGTATAATAAAATTTTTAAGAGATCACGATTCAAATTCCCGAAAAAGATATATTAGGTGATTTATTTTTATTCATCTCTCTCTAAGAGTAGAATTACAGTATATATTCATTAGTCGACCGGAAGGTAACAAGTATATATCCACGTAAATAAGTGAAGTACGAGCAAGTTATTCGGACACCATCATTATTAAAAAGAAAAAAAAGAAGTAGTTCCAGCATCACTCACCTCCCCAAAGGACCCATAGGAGATATAGACACAATAGTAGAGTGGCTCCACTCTAAGTTTAAAACTCTCAAGGCAAAGGCAGACTAATTTCATTACTGGGGCAAGGAGTGCCCTTTTGAGGTGTCCCTGTCCATCAAATTGATGTGCAGATCTACTCCTTGTGATAGGTCATTTTCTTGTGTCTTGGCCCTTATTATGAAAACTAGGATAACAACCTGCTGCTGTCCCAATAGATTCAACATTATCATCTTAAGCTTCATATTATAGCCTGGCCTCTCTCTTTTTTATTTCAATGCCATAATCAATTCATGTACAATTCAATCCCAGAACTGACTAAAAGCAGATGCAATGTTTCCTATATTTATGTGATGAGAGCGTACAAATCCTTTATATTCAATATTCACTTCATACATGTTGCAGTTCTTGCCTCCCATGTGAATGTCATTTCCTTCATTTCATATATATATTTTTTAGGCTACACCATTGATCACAAATGTGGACTAAATGTTACTAGTAAATAACGGTAGTATTGTACATCTTTCTTGTACTGCGAGTATCATACTTCAATCATGAGTTATATATATACAACAAAATAAAATAGATATATGTTGTAGACGTTTTAAGTAGAACTGATAAGAGTTCAACTTCTAAACGTGATGCGAGCAAGTATTCCGTGTTCGCGTAGGGTCAGGAGAAGGGTCACATTCTAAAGTGTGTAATGTGGACAGCCAATCTAACACAAGCATTATTGGCTGCTTCCAAGACTCGAACCTCTGATCTATAGATCACACGAAGACAATTTTACTGTTGCTCCAAGGCTTGAACCTTGACAATTTTACTGGCTCGAACCTGTAATCTATAAGTCTTACGAAGACAATTTTACTGACTCGAACCTATAATCTATAAGTTATATATACGAAGACAATTTTACTATTGCTCCAAAGCTTCTCCTCCAAATGATTAAAAAAAAACAAATATTTATACTATTAGGTTACTTGAAAGGTACAATTATATGAATTTTTCATAATAAGCACAATTTATAACTTAAAAAATAAAATTTCTGATAGTATAAAAATTATTTATAATCCCTAAGTTATCATGTCCGTGAGTCAAATCAGTTGGAATGATACAGGATGGCTTGAGACAGTTGCCAAAGAGGGGCATATAATGTCTGTATATGACGGTATAGACATGACATATTCGAGAATTGTTTTTTCTTTAGAAGTATTCATTTGTATTCATTTAGCTTAGATTTCATCATAGAAGATTCCAAAGAGTGATGTGTATCCACCATTTCATGACATTCAGTACTACTACTGCCTAAAGTCAGAGAAAGAAGAAGAAACTATATAACCAAATTAAAGATTCAATTATTGCATGTATCATTACTTTGATCAGAGATTGCGACTTGGGAAACATCCACTTGCATAGGTTAAAGAGAGTGTTAAAATAACCTTTTTTTCTCTTTCTCAAATGAGTAATAAAAAAGAAAAATACAAGGAATTCAATTTTCATATTTGTACATGCATGTAGTATTGTTTTATTGGTCCCCTCGTCGGCTAAGTCCATGGTATTTACTTTTTGTGTTTTGTGGGTTTTACCATCCAAAATCTAAGAAACAAGTTAGTGCTACAAGACAAATCTGTACAATATCATACTATTTGACCTTATATCAAATCCATTGGCGAAATCAGAAATTTTCTCAAGAATATTCAAATTTGAAAGAAATAAAAAAGTTTTTTGATAAATATTGTTCAGTATATATTATATATCGCTAAAATCTAATAATATACCTGTATATATAATGTAATTTTTCGACGAATAGTGATTAATTGACCATCATTTATTAAATGTAGCTTCGCCTCTGATCAAATCTGATATGATTTAACTTTTGTAATTGTAGTTTCATATTTTAAAAAATTCGGTGGTTATACCAAGCCAAGATCCTTCAGCAAAAAATTAAACATATATTCAAATCCTCTTCCCTTAGTAATTTTCTTATAAGTAGTGAGGAATTTATATCAAAAGCATGTGTATGTTATTTAAAAAACGGAAAAGGTCCAAATACCTCCCTATACTTTGCGAAAAGGGCCAAATATATCCCTCGTTAAAAGTTTGGCCCATCCACAACCCTACCGTTACATTATTGGCCTATATACCCCCCTGATTTCAAACGGAAGCCACATTGGATAAGTCATCCACTCAAAAGTTGCCATATGGAAATTAATATCCACATAATCATTTTATTTAATTGTCCAACCCAACCAATTAACCCAACCCATAACCCGACCCAGAACATATAACCCGCCTCTTAATAACCCTACCCTTTTCTTCCGCTTGGGTAAAATCAATTACCAAACTCGGTTGTTACTCTTTCTTCTTCACCCCCGAAAATTCCACTTCTTTCTGCTAATGCAAAGAAATCTAATGGAAGGCTTGTGCTGCTGAAACTCCATACCGCCATATTAAAGAAGATCTTCTTGTCACAAGGTAAGTTTTTTTAGCTTCTTTTTTTGTTACATTTTACTGTTGGGTCTAATGGAAGGTTTTATGTTTAAAACCGTCTTAACATGAACTTTGGGTCGAGTTAATCTTTGTCCGTTTAAAAGCATTATATATGTATGTTTATTGCTGGATTTTATTTATTCTTATATTTTTGTTGGGGATTTGGTGGGCCTTTGGTTTTCCCGATTATGATGTTTGTCTTTTTGTGTTTTTTTTATTTCATGCTTTATCTTTATCCGTATATGTTTGTTTATTGCTGGATTTTTATTTATTCTCATATTTTTTTGTTGGGATTTGGTGGGTGGCTGTCCCGAAATCACATTTCCTTTTAAGTTTTTTATTCCATGCTTTATCTTTATCCGATATGTTTGTTTATTGCTGGATTTTTGTTTATTCTCATATTTTTTGTTGGGATTTGGTGGGTCGGCTGTCCGAAATCAGATTTGCTTTTAAGTTTTTTTTTATTTCATGCTTTATATTTATATCAAAATTTTCTGATGTGGTCCCTTTTCCGTTATTTCTTTTGTTTCCTTTTTTTATTAGCTTTCGAAGGATGATTTCAAACCATATAGAAATAAATCATGTAGATATTGAGGTTGGTATAGATTGTGAACATAGTCTTGATTCTGGTGGTGAATATGAACCTTCAGATGGTGGGGAGTATGATTCTGATGAAAAGGAAGGTATTAGCAATGAAAGGAGGAGGGTTGTAGATGATAGGTTGGAAAACTATAAGGAGTTGAAGCTAGGTATGTCGTTTAAGGACATGAATGGAGGCAGGAAAGCTGTAAATTTCTATGCTTTAGCTAACAAAAAGGCTTTGAAGTTGATTAAATGTGAAAAAGTAAGAACCAGGTGGGGTTGTCAAGAAGGGTGTCCCTTTAGGTGTCTAATTTCTGAAGATGAGAAAACTCGTGGGTTCACGATTAAAACTTGGAAGGATATACACACATGTGATGATGCCTTTAAGAATCCTAGAGCTGATACAGCCACATTAGCTCAATATTTTAAGAGTAAGGTCCAAAATAACCCTAAATTATTTTGACGACAATTATTATGTTTGACGACAATTATTATGTTTTTTGTTAGTTAAACAATTTACTAAGGCTGCTGTAAAGTTTCTGCTGTTTAATTTTTGCTGTTAAGTGCAGTGTGGTGCTAAGGCTATTAAGTGCAGTTAGTTAAACAATTTGCTAAGGCTGCTGTTAAGTTTTTGCGAAACAGCTGTTAAGTTTCTGCTGTTAATTTTTTGCTAAGGCTGTTGTTAAGTTTCTGCAAAACAGCTATCAAATCTAAGTTTCAGCTATTTTTGCTAAGGCTGCTTGTTATTACCAGTTGCTAGTTATTTTTGCGTTAAGTTGCTGATGTCGTTTAAGGACATGAATGAAGGCAGGAAGGCTGTAAATTTCTATGCTTTAGCTATCAAAAAGGCTTTAAAGTTGATTAAATGTGAAAAAGTAAGAACCAGGTGGGGTTGTCAAGAAGGGTGTCCCTTTAGGTGTCTAATTTCTGAAGATGGGAAAACTGGTGGGTTCACGATTAAAACTTGGAAGAATATACACACATGTGATGATGCCTTTAAGAATCCTAGAGCTAATGCAGCCACATTAGCTCAATATTTTAAGAGTAAGGTCCAAAATAACCCTAAATTATTTTGACGACAATTATTATGTTTGACGACAATTATTATGTTTTTGGTTAGTTAAACAATTTACTAAGGCTGCTGTAAAGTTTCTGCTGTTTAATTTTTGCTGTTAAGTGCAGTGTGGTGCTAAGGCTATTAAGTGCAGTTAGTTAAACAATTTGCTAAGGCTGTTGTTAAGTTTTTGCGAAACAGCTGTTAAGTTTCTGCTATTAATTTTTTGCTAAGGCTGTTGTTAAGTTTCTGCAAAACAGCTATCAAATCTAAGTTTCAGCTATTTTTGCTAAGGCTGCTTGTTATTACCAGTTGCTGGTTATTTTTGCGTTAAGTTGCTGGTTATTTTTACGTTAAGTTGCTGATTATTTTGATAGCTGTTTCGCTGATAACAATTTGCTATGTAGATTGTTGTTTACCAAAAACAAGCAAGTGATGTAATACCATAAACAAAAAAGTGTATCTTATAAAAATGTAATTGTGGTATCATGTTGTTTTAATTTTCTCTTTATTCAAACCAAAAAATCAAAACTAAAAAGTGAGACATAAGTTACTCCTTAGAGAAAAACCAGTCCATCTAGCTCTACAAGTCCCAGTCCATCTAGCTCTACATTAATCAAAAAATGTATCTTTTCAATGTCTCAGTTTTGATAAGCAATAAGAAAGCCTACAAAACCAACCAATGATATTCCATAACCATAGCAAGAAAGCCTGAAACGAAGGAAAACCATAACAAGAAAGCCTGAAACGAAGGAAAACCATAACAAGAAAGCCTGAAACGAAGGAAAACATAAACTTCACTCCAAAACATAAAACATAAATTAAACATTAACCATGTCAATTATATATAAATCATGTTTGAACATCGGTTACATAATCACTTAAATATGTTAAACACACCTAAACTTTGGTTGAGCTTAAGTTAGCTATTTCATCATCCAAGTACAGACAAACTCAACTAAGCAACACCAAACCATACCAATGATATTCCATTTTTTCGGGCTATTTTCCTTCACAAATACTAAACCTCCATCAATTTTTTCCATAGAAACATCATTGTCTCCTTTAACATTATCTAATTCCTTGAAATCTTCAATTTTTGCAACATCCCCTGCTAAGACGCTTTCAATCTCGACAACCTTCATCAGGAGAAGATTTCTTTATCGTCTAAGAGCTTCATTTTCATTCTTTAAGTTACTGATCAGTGTTGTAACTCTATTAGAAAGTTCATCATCTACTCATTCCCAAAACTTACAATTTTATCCCTGCGCAATAATTACAATAAAATTATCGAATTAGTGTATCTGTCGGCATTAATTACCTAAACAAAAATATATAAACAATTCTTATAAAATTACCTTAGGCATTGAACACTTGTTAAATCGTCTGCCGGTATTATTTGGAGTCCAAGCAGTGAATTGGCTAGCAGCAACTCCACAACAACATTTCCTCCTCGAACTATATGATGAACTCGAAGATCCATGGCTCATATTTTGGGAATTGAATGGTGAAATATGGTGGGAACACTAGCCCTTACTTGGTCGTATGGAGTCGACGATAATGGGGCTATGGAGGTTTGCCGAGCTATGTTTCTGCAATTTTTCCCTTGTTTAAGAGACGATAATGGGGGTAGGGTTATTAAGAGGCGGGTTATATGTTCTGGATCGGGTTATAGGTTGGGTTAATTGGTTGGGTTGGACAATTAAATAAAATGATTATGTGGATATTAATTTCCACGTGGCAGCTTTTGAGTGGATGACTTATCCACTGTGGCTTCCGTTTGAAATCAGGGGGGTATATAGGCCAATAATGTAGGATGGGCCAAACTTTTAACGAGGGGTATATTTGGCCCTTTTCGCAAAGTATGGGGGGGTATTTGGACCTTTTCCGTTTAAAGAAACGGTTTCAAATTATACAAACTCTGCCTTTAACAAAATGGAAAATAGGGAGATGAGAGAGAAAAATGTTTCTCAAATATTAGAGGAGTCACGGGCACACGAAAAATTCGGCAGTATATATATATATATTGAAAATAGTGATATATTTAGTAATGTTGCACCCTATAATCTTATATACAAAGCAGATTTTGGTTGAATGCAAGAATGCATCCGCAATCTTTAAATCATGGATCCGCCTCTATCTCAAAAGTGTGTAGGATCTTTCATTAGTTTATAGATAATCATGTTAATCTTGGGTTTTAGTGTGTATGGGATCGTCGGATGCGTTAACAGTTTACCAAAGTATTTATTCATCACATAATATATCATTTCCAGGAAATTAAACATCTTTAGTATCTAAAAAAGAGATGTGAAAAAGCTTCACTGTTAAAAAAAAATGGAAATAAATAAAAAAGAAAAGATAAGATAAGGTAAAGTGATAACCATATGTCCATGGCCACCCAAAGTTTTGCCTTGTATTTAAATGCTCTCAACGGATAATAAAGAAAGAAAGACAAAAGGAAACAAAGGTATAAAGTGTAACGCGGTTAATAAAGAGAATCAGATCCTAATTATAATGAATCAAATTAGAACATCAAAAAAAAAAATTGAATTCGTATTGTACAAGGAAGAACAAAATCATCATAGAAATAACCTTAAACACTTAGAATTTGAATGGTACTAAAATTAAACTAAAGGGAGATGATTATTGTCCTTTGACTAAAAAAGAGAGCAGTAAAAAGAATGACTCATAAGTCCAAAAGAGATGGCTTTGTGTCATTTATCTTTGCCTTTGGAACATCTTTGGCTTTAGAGAAAATGGTCTCATGAAGCTTTTTTCTCTATTAAAGGTAGGTTTGTTTTGGATCCTATTTTGTTTTGCCTTTAGTAGTAAAGAGGAAAAAAGAAAAAGCAAAATTGGAAAAGAATATGTCCCTTAAAAAGAGATCTCTATAGATAATAATTGATACGTATAATTAAGGGGCAAGTGCACATATAGTCATTTTCAGTTATATTATTTAGGAATTAGTCCGTATTTATTTTGTCCGAAATTTTTAAGCTAAAAATTTTAATTTCAGGATAATTGAGAAATTTTTTGTCCTAAAAAATCGAACTGAAAAAACTGAAATTTAGGACGCACTTGCCCGTTCCTAAATAGCAGCCCTTTAAAGCATGGGTGGATTTAGGAGGGGGCAAGGGTGTTTACCTGAACACCCTTCGCCAAAAAATTACACTGTATATATAAGGCAAAATCTATTTTTTTTACTTCTATATATTAAGTTTTGAATACCCTTAACACAATCCAAAAGTGTAAAAAAATTTGAACCCTTTCGTGGAGATGCTGCCTCCGCCACTGCTTTAAAGTATACCTGATGTCATTTCTACTATAATTGAAAAGGCCAAAAGATCTTTTATCATTTGGTAATTAAATTTGTAATATTGAGGATGACGGTAGAGATTATGTTTATCAGTTTTTCTCGGATAATATTAACAAGTAAGGAGTTTTCGCCTTTACATTGAACACAATTAACAGAATAAACCTAAATAATTAAGGATCCAATAATCATCGGATTACCTTTTTGGCGTGACGTTTGCTACTTTGATTGTGATGACCATTTGATTTTAACATATATATCTATAGTAGTCAGTGACTCAGTGTCACAATTTATGGATTAGCACAAAGCATGCAAGATGTTACTTAAGAGTCAAAGAGTTGATGATAATTGAATGTCATTTTCCAGTGAAAAGCATTCTTCTGATTTTGCGAATCTTTAATATTTTGTCTAAGGGTCCCAACCAAGGGTGGGGCGGCCCAATAAATTTTATGGTCTATACTCAAATTTTATGAGGGGCCTTAACTTTTTAGCTTTTTATTGTTATGTATTTAAAGTCTATTTTTTAGAGCTTTTCCTACATAAAAAATTATTAATTAATTTTCTTATAATCAGTAACTCCTAATAAGTATTTCTCAACTTACAATATAGTTAATCCATTTAATCTTTCTTGTGACATTGTTGCTCTTAGGTAAGATTTATCAATTTTAATTTTGAAAATATGTTTCCACTGAAGCAACAGTAATATAAGTTATTAATATTATTCCACAAGAAATTTAAGCATTTGAAAAAGAATTAAATCTTTTTATTTGATTAAATGTATCGATTAAACTGTTATCTTCTAATTGTACTATTTTCCTTAACACTTTTAATTAAGAAAATAAATTTAAACATTCGATATCGAATTGATTATTATGCTTTAAGGAACATTCAAGATTAAAGCAATAATTTTTCAAATTTCCAACATCTAGTGGTCTTAGTTTTTACTGCCAACTAGAAAATCAAAAATATTTTCATATGCTTTGAATTGTTCAAATCTATTTTGAAGTGAAAAAATAAGTCTTGTCTATTATGTATAAAAGTAATCAACTCTAATGACTCTTCGAAAAATTTTGAGATTTCATTATCAACATTCACATCAAATTGTTTCTTCCTATATATCACACGTTTCTTAAGAAATTCGGGTTTGATATTTATTTCAAGCACAATTTCCTTGGTAAAAATCAAAACTGTTGCAAATCCTTCTTCTTCTATATTTTTAAAGAAAGAAATCAAACTTTTTCACTTTATAGAATTTTTTTAAAACTTATACATGAACTATTAGATGTAATGAAAACGGGGTATCCACAAATATAGGGTCTAAAGCAGTTGCTTTACTTGCTTTATGGGAAGACCACCTTGTCCCAACTACATGTTACATATACCACCCTTTACTTGCTCAAAATTTTAGTGAACATTTTGAATATGCTTATTAAATTTGCTGATTTTATTATTTCATCATGCTTTCGTTGAGGTTATATACAATTAACCTAATAGTCTTCATTGTAAATAGAGTTAAATATTCATATGTTGTATCATTAAATTATAGTAAAATATAAGGTCATAATAATGATCCTAGTTTCTCATTGAAGTAATCGACAAGCGTGCAAACCTTAAAGTTAGAAGGTTAAACAATATTTTTGTGAATATAGTGGAACTTCATTATATCACTACTGATGATAACATAACTAGGCCCCAATATTACGACTACCTCTCATGCATCCACAAAATTTTGTAGAAGATATGTTCATTATTAATAAAGATAAATTGCACTTTTTAAAACAAAAATATGTGTGCGTCTATAGATATATTTATGTGTGTCTTTGTGTTTGTTATTGTTATAATATAATTTCCTCTTCGTTACGCAAAGAATGTCTCTAGAGTAATAAATAAGGAGGTTCAAGATTTATGAGAGATTCATAAATATTTTATTCTAACTTGAAAATTTGTACGATATATAGTCTTCGACTATTGTTAAACACTAGTTTGTCATGGCACATGTAACTCTCAAAAGTGAATAACGATTCATCAAAATTAGTATAGTCCGAACACTCATAGATGTATAGGGGGTGTACATGGATGATTGATACGGTTTTTACCAAAATCAAACCAAACCAAGTATATCGGTTTGGATTGGTTCGATTTTGTCGGGTTTTTCGGGTTTTCGGATTTTTTTGTTGCATGAATATTATTTCAATCTTACTTTGTTAAAATTATAGATAAAGTTTTAATAAGTGAATATATGTTTAGTAATTATGGAACAATTGACAAACATATGATCTATTAAAATATTCTAATGGGAGAATTTTTTTAATAACACATAATAGCTATTTTCTTAGTCGTCTAACAATATTTTTTCATTAATTTACGCTTTCAGAGTTAATGCATGAGAGGATCAAACCAAGTATTTTCTAAAGAAAAACCACTATAAACTCTTAAAAATATAAATAAAATTTATATATTTAAATGTCGGTTTGGTTCGGGTTTTTTTACTCAATATCAAACCAAGTCAAACCAAATCTAGTCGGGTTTTTTAATCGGTTTAGTTTGATTTTCCGATTTGATGCGATTTTTCGGTTCGGTTTGAACACTCCTAAATATAGGGTTCACACTTCCTCCTCCAAACCAATTTAAGTGAACAACCTAATGGTTACTTTGACCCCATCCAATTTGGAGAATGACCCGTTATGATAGGACTTAGTCAGTTATTTTCGCAATTTAGATTCAGCTTGAGGACAAATTTTCAAATAAAAAAATTATACTCGTAAATTTTTGCTACCTCGTTGACACAGAAAAAGAGTACTAACATGGAAATTGAACCAACAAATATGGTTTGAGATAATTAATCCTGCTAATACCATTGATAGGCAAAAAAAAAAAAATGGCATACACCATCTCACACAAACTTAATGGTAATAAAGAATTTTTTTTATTTTTTTTTTATATACATGAAAAACAAGATTGTTAAGTACTATCTTAAAAGGACCACATTGGTAATTTACATGGCTACAAGACAAAGATTCATACTTTGAGGAAATCTCTTTAAGATTCTTGTCGTTATATAACCACTATCTCAATTTGCTACCCAAAATCGTAGCACATAAACCTCTGCAATATCCTTGTCGTTACTTGTAAATCAACCGTAGTAGTATATTAATTAATTCGATGTATCTTTTACCCAAAATCGAAGCACATATAATTCTCTTCTCTTTAAATGGGAGGATTATGTTTTGAACTGTTATATTATGCGCTAGAGGTCGGGTACCCGCAACTTCATAATAGATGTGATATCATTTATTTATTTTTAAATCATTAGAGAAAAAGAGAGAAATATAACAAATTTCAACTCTACTAATTTATTTTTGTTTGGTTTTTCACCGGTATTATTTGCATTCGGCATCGACTAATTAATTCGAATTTGTGCTGCATAAGACCAATTAGAAAAAGAATTAAAGTACTACCTAATAGAATTTCTTTTATAGTACTCATAACTCGAACATGACAACTTTTAATCTAATGCCCATCACAAATACTTGGTCATTTCATATTTTAATGGTCGTAATAAAATTCTCACCAAAAAATAAGATGTGATATTATCATGATTTCTCCTCATGTGGATTTTGTCCTAAATTTCTAATTTATTAGCACTCTTTTTCTTGAAGAAATGGAAAAAAACTCATAAAAAGATTAAATCTCCGTCTTATCCTTTTCTTGGAAGACAAGTTTTTTGTACATCAATAAATTAAGGATCTCTGCTTCTTACAAGAGCACAAAAAAATATCCACAATGTAGTCATTAAAGAGTTTTGTTTAGGGGGAGATTTTTCTTTCGATAGTTTTTACTCTTTTATATTAGTTTTATCATATGTAAATCAATTGACCAAACCATTATAAATTATTATGCTTAGTTTAGTATAATTTTAATTTGTCGTCTGATTTATCGTATACCAAACTTTGTATTGTTAGTTTTCGCATGCACCATTTTATTTCAATCCTAACAGTCATTTGTGTACAACTTTATCTTCTCGTGAATATTCATATTTAGATATTGAAGAAATAGATGTGGTGAAGAAAGTGTAACATCTCATGATCGTCGGTTATCAAAAATGATTTGACCTTTTACTTACTTTTTCTTTTAAATTCCAATTTTTAGTTTTTTCATTTAAATCTTGATGAAATTTAGCCAATATGGAGTTGAGACTACTAGAAAAAACTTCATTATTAATTGATCTTTTAGTTATATATTTCAATTAGGATCTTAAAAATTAATGAACTTCCATATCTTTTTTACAATAATGAGTTGATCACATGACTTAATTTTAGTTTACAAATACATTAAAGGTGCTTAATTATAAGTACCTCAGATTAATTAAGACATATGTGTAAAATCATTCCCCAAGATATTAAAGAGTAACAATTCGTAATCATTGCTAGGTGCAATAACTAAAACAACAGCCGTCAAGTGTCTATTTCATAATTATTTGATGTTGGTTTTAGTTAATGATTCAAGATTCTGTTGTTTTATTTTTTGAAACAGCTTTCTTATAAAACAAATTTCGTAATTGTTTATATCATTATTAATGTTCCATTTAAAAAACATTATCACGTCATTAATAAATACTTAAACAAAGAGAGAATATATTCTTAAGAGAGGTCATAAATTATGGGAATAGAATTTCCCTGAAAAGGAGAAGTGATTCAGCGATAAAAAAAAAAAAACTAAAGAGAGGCCATATTCTATAAAACAATAATTCCATAAAAAGAAAGCCTAGCTATATTCTCACAAGTAACAAGGTCTGAGCCTAATATTATTTATTTCGTAATAAAATGATGAGAATATGTCCCATTTGACATTATGGGATTTGACTTTGGTTTTTGTAGGGTTTATAGACTCTGTCATTGGTGGAATTCCAACTCATGTTCAATTGTGTTTGTCTACTCCCTGTCTTTTACATGTATCATTTTCACTCATTGCCCCCATCCTCCACTTTCTTTTTTTTCTCCCGTATCCGTACTGAGACTCAATTAAATTCAGATTCAAATCGAAAAGTTTCACATAGGGGTAAAGTGCTCTCTAACAATGGTGACTCCTCCAAGGTACGGTGGTCAAATTTAAAGAAGCAAAAAAAAAAAAGAATTTCCAAAACAAAGGGTGTTCAATAAATGTTATATACTTCTAAAATATAATATTTTACCTAAGTACATAGTGTAACTTTTCGACGAAAGGTCGTCAATTATGACCATGTAGCTTCGCTATTGCATACGCAGGACTCGTATCCGAGACCTCTGATTAAGAATGAAGGAGTACTTACCACTGCCACAACCCATCTTGGTTCTTTTACATGTATAAAGTCACTAGCTCACACTCCAAATTTTAAAGGAAAAGAAAAACTTGTCCCAAATATTTGTATTGATTTACATTTTTCTTTAAAGATTTTTTTCCTTCTCACTCTATTAAAATTATCTCTTTGTGGATTAAAAATTTTCCAATATGTTGGGTGCATTGGTCGCCTATTACACGACTTAATAATTCTTTATGGAGTCATATAAGTCTTTAATATTCATTGATTATCCAAATGTTTATGTCTAAATGGAGGACACTTTAGTGAATGGGAGTTTTTATATATTCATTCCTTGTGGAAATTGGAGATTTATTATATCTTTACAATCTATAATAGTGGAAAAGATGACCAATATAAAAGGGCTTGGGATATTGAATTACAAATATTCCTTTTTTTCACAAAGCAAGGAATATATTCGTTTAAATTGCTACAACATTTTTTTTCCTTTTCTACCAAAGTTATAAGGAATAATCCTCACTAGCTAAACATGAAAATGAATATGGCGGTTTGTAGATAAAGCGATTGAAAGTTTTATCAAGTGGTTGGTAGTATCTTCAATTAAAGTACTCTTTTAATTTGTAGTATTTCTTTGCTATTATTGCGAAAGTGATGACTTAAACTTGGTCAATGCCACTTGTATATCCACATTTTAATACTTTATCATATGGTTTAAAATGCAAAAGCACATGCTTTTGATTTTCTCTAATTACTTCTCCACTCATGCAAACAAGAATCTCCATGAATTAATTATAGCACGAATATCTTACTTTTTATTGAGCAAAGAATGTAAAGAATATCTTATTACTCTCTCCCTCCGGTCAATAATAAGTGATCAATTTGTCTTGATCACACCCATTAAGGAAATATTAAATTCTAGGCAGAAATAGTTCGTATGACTAAATTATCCTTAATTACATAATTTAATGTGAGGAGTAAATTACTTTTTAAGGTTACGTACATAAGGGTAATTCTAGAAAATAAATTAAATTTTTTCTTGATTATATAAATAAATATTTATTTTAGACCAAAATAAAAAAGTTAAATTAGTCACTTATGATGATCCGAAAGAATTACTTTTACCTTGTTTACATTTATCTCTGTCTTTGTTAACTCAAAAGTCAAATGGACTTCATTTAATTACTTTATGTTATCATTTATTTACATGTTCACTAGTGTGAGATTTTATCTATAGCCATAAACTAGATGTTGATGATAGATTACTTTCTTATCTCTTCATCGCCTTTACGTGAGATAAACCTTTCCTAAACTAGTTAAATATAAGTCCCACTCGAATAACGTGTTGGGGTCGAAATAATAAAAGAGTCATTCGAAAGCTAACAAAGTATACCTTCAACAATGATTAATGAGACATCAAAAAAAATATTAAAAAAGACTCAAATATTCAATATAATCCGGTCAATTACCCTACGTTAACGAGCGAAGATGAACAATCTGCTGTATAAAAGAGAATACAAATAATATTGAGAAAACAACCTCACAAAAAGGCATACACAAGTAGCAGCGCACACTTGTTTCACAAATTCTCCTTATAAGCAAGACTCTCAAATTTCTTTGGGCTACATTGTGGATGCTACTAAATGAAAATGAAGGATACTCAATTTTTAGAAGTCCAAAATATTTTTCTCCAAGAAAAAAAGACTAGCAAAATATGAAGAAAAAAAAATCTTTTTGTAAAAGGTAAAATCAATTATGGTAAATATGTTGTCATTCCTTTAAGGAATATGAAAATCAAATATGGTAAGAAAATTCGGACAAACACCTAACATAACGCACCCAAAGGAATGACTAGGTCACTAAAGTGGGTGAAATTAATCGAGATGCGCGCAAGCTAGGCGATCACCAATAGAGGCAAAAAATACTGGGTGATTCTCATCTATCAAAGCTGTGAAAATGCACGAGAAAAAATATTATTGATTAATTGAAAATGCTACAATAAGCCATATATATACAATACATGTCCTACTCCTAATACAAATGGGATTAGGGTTATTTACTACTATTTATACAATGAAACTAACACTCCCCCTCAAGCCGGTGCATATAAATCATATGTTCCGAGATTGTTACATATAGCTAATACGAGGACCGGTGAGGGACTTGGTGAAAATATTAGCAAGTTGATCATTCGACTTCACAAATTTTGTAGCAATATCTCCCGAGAGTATCTTTTCTCTGACAAAGTGACAGTCAATCTCGATGTGTTTAGTTCTCTCATGGAACACTGGATTTGACACAATATTAAGAGCAGCTTGATTATCACACACAAGTCACATCTGACTAATCTCACCAAATTTCAACTCCTTGAGCAACTGTTTGATCCAAATTAGCTCACATGTGGCCATAGCCATTGCTTGATATTCTGCTTCTGCACTAGACCGAGCAACCACATTCTGTTTCTTGCTCTTCCAAGACACCAAATTTCCTTCTACTAAGACACAATATCCAGACGTATAACGTCTATCAGAAGCTGATCCTGCCCAATCAGCATCTGAGTATCCAACGATCTGCTCATGGCCTCGATCCTCAAACAATAAGCCTTTGCCTGAAGCTGATTTTATATACCGAAGAATGCGGACAACTGCATCCCAACGACTATCATAGAGAGAATCCATAAACTGACTCACAACACTCACAAGAAAGGAAATGTCAGGTCTAGTCACTGTGAGGTAATTTAATTTACCAACCAACCGCCTATATCTTGTAGGGTCGCTAAGAGGCTCCCCTTGTCCTGGCAGAATTTTAGAATTTGGATCCATCGGAGTGTCAACAGGTCTACAACTTGTCATTCATGTCTCCTCAAGAATATCTAAGGCATACTTCCATTGTGAAATCACAATACCTGCCCAGATCCTTAGTCTGAAAGTGCTAAAAGAGATGTTGCTTCAACTTACTAATACCATCATGATCATTGTCGGTAATAACAATATCATCAATATAAACGACCAGATAAATACAGAGATTTGAAGCAGAATATCGATAAAATACAGAGTGATCAACTTCACAACGAGTCATGCCAAAATCCTGAATAACCGTGCTGAACTTACCAAACCAGGCTCGAGGAGACTGATTTAGACCATAGAGGGACCGGCGCAACCGACATACAAGGTCACTAGACTCCCCTAAGCAACAAAACTAGGTGGTTGCTCCATATAAACCTCATCCTCAAGATCACCGTGAAGAAAAGCATTCTTAATGTCCAATTGATAGAGAGAGGCCACATCGGCCATGGATAGAAAAAGGCGGACTAATGCAACTTTAGCCACAGGAGAGAAAGTATAACTGTAATCGAGTCCAAATATCTGAGTATATCCTTTGGTAACAAGACGAGCCTTAAGTCGATCAACCTAGCCATCTGGACCAACTTTGACTGCATACACCCAACGACAACCACAGTTGATTTACCCAAAGGAAGAGAAACAAGCTCCCAAGTACCACTCGTATGTAAAGCAGACATCACGTCAATCATAGTCTGTCACCATCCGGGATGAGACAGTACTTCACCTTAGACTTAGGGATGAAAACAGAGGACAAAGATGGCACAAATGCACAATGGGATGATGAGAGAAGATGGTAACTTAAACCGATATAATGAGGATTAGGATTAAGTATGGACCGTATACAATTTCGTAGTGCAACCGGTTAATTAAGAGGAGACAAGTCTGCAGTATTAGCAGGGTCGGGTGCAGGACGTGAATCAGCTGGGCCTGATGCTGAGGGCGGACGACGATAATAAGTCAGGAGTGGTGGAGCTGTAGAAGGTTGAGCTAGACTAGGTGGTGGCACTGGAGCTATGGTTGGTGGAACTAAGGGTGTACATGAGTCGGTTTGGTTCGATTTTTTATTAAACCAAAATCAAACCAATTATGTCGGTTTACTAAATTCATAATCAAATCAAACCAACATAAATTCGATTTTTTCGGTTTCGGTTTTAGTCGATTTTTTTAGTTTTTTCGGTTTTTCGGTTTTTTTTTCGATTTTCCTTTTTAGTTATATTATTCTTGAAAATGAGATCAAATAATCACTAATTATCCGCATGATTAATATTTTTCTTAATAGTATATGAGGAATACCAATTATTTGTATAAATCATAATTCCAAGACATTCCATAATAGAAAACGACAACAAACATGTGACAAAGCAAAGCACTATAAACTTGATAAATCTAAAAACTAAAATAATCACCAATTATGTGAGCAAAATGACAAGCAGGAAGCTCGTGTGATGTGGGGGAAGGGTTTTCAATANTTCAAAAATATCCAAGTGATTAGTTGGACCTGTGAAGTATGATTGGATTTCAAAGAAGGTAATATCAGCAGACATAAGAAATCGTTGAAGGTCATGAGAATAACATCGATATCCCTTTTGCGTTCTCGAGTAACCCAGAAATATGCACTTAAGAGAATGAGGAGCTAACTTATCTTTTCCTGGAGTAAGGTCATGAACAAAGCACGTACTCCGAAAGATACGGGGTGGAAGAGAAAACAAAGGTAAGTGGGGAAACAGGACAGAAAATGGAATTTGATTTTGGATAGCTGAAGATGGCGTACGATTAATAAGATAACAAGATGTAAGAACTGCATCCCCCTAAAAACACAGCGGAACATGAGATTTTATGAGTAGGGCACGAGTAGATTCAATAAGATATCTATTCTTTCTTTCATCTACCCTATTTTGTTGGGATATGTACGAACAAGATATTTGATAAATAATCCCATGAGAGTTCATAAATTGCTTAAATGGGGAAGACAAATACTCTATGGCATTATCACTACGAAATGTACGGATAGAAACCCCAAATTGATTTTGAACATTGGCGTGGAAGGTCTGGAAAATAGAAAACAACTCAGATCGATTTTTCATCAAAAATATCCAAGTGCACCTGGAATAATCATCAATGAAACTGACAAAGTAGCAGAATCCTAAGATAGAACTAACCCGACTAGGACCTCAAACATCTGAATGTACTAAAGAAAAAGGTGACTCTGCTCGATTATCAAGACGCCGCAGGAAATGGGAGCGGGTATGCTTACTGAGCTGACATGACTCACACTCTAGAGTGGACAAGTGAGATAATTCATGTACCATTTTCTGAAGTTTTGACAAACTGGGATGTCCTAATCGTTTATGTAAAAATCTGGTAAATCAGTAATGGGAGAAGTTATTGGAGGAAGACAAGATGCGGGTCCATGTAATTTTGCAAGGATAAGGTAAGAAAATCCATCTGATTCACATCCGGTACCAATGATTCGCCATGTACTGCGTTCCTGTATAAAAACAAGGTCATCAAGAAATAAAATAGCAGATTTAAGTGATTTGGCTAAACGACTAACGGCTATGAGATTAAAAGGACTACCAGGAACATCAAGAACTGAGTCTAAAAGTAAGGAAGGAAGTGGAGTTACTTGACCTATTGCATTTGCCATGGCTTGAGACCCATTGGCCATTGTAACTGTTGGAAGAGATTGAGAATATGAGATACTAGAGAAAAGAAATTTGTTACCAGAAATATGATCAGATGCACCTGAATAATTGACCCAAGACTCAGAAGGTGAAGATTGGGAGACACCATGCTACTATTTGTTGGAACAACGAAGGCTAATCCAGAAGATGTTTGTTTATGTGCTTTGTACTGAAGGAACTCAATATAATCCAGTAAAGAAACCATATGGATTGGATTTAATGCATTCGATCCAACAAATTGTGAGTCTAAGAATGACATTATAATGTTCACGCTAGAAAAGGTCAGAAAATTATTTGGAAATCACTGCTTGACTGTTACAGTTCACCGGAAACGTTGTAGTTCGCCGGAAAATAAAAAAAATCGTCAGAATTTGATGTAAACTTGATGGGTAGGCTCGGAAAAGCAAGACGATTATACTGTTCAAAAGAAACTTTCTCCAAAATCTGGCCGGAAACACTGTAGCTCGCCGAAAAATTCCAAAGTGGTCGGAATTTGTTAGGGATTGCACTGGTCGACTCAAAATTGAGGTACGAGTGACCTTTCCTGAAGGAAGTTCGTCTAAAAATGGCTGGAATGTGTCTCACGCGCCCGGCGCGTACACAGATCTCACCGAAATTTTTTTTCTCTGACCAGCGTGTGAGGGCGCATGGCAGTGATTTTTCCAGCGGGTTTTGCTGGAATTTGGTCGTGGGCCTACGGAGGACCTTGTGGTGGTGTTGGTTTGTTCACAACACTGATAAATAATGACTTTGATGTAAACAGTCACTTAGGTCACCGAAAAATTGCACGGTGGCGACTGATTTCTTTCCGGATGTCGTTGGAATGACGCACAACGATAATTATCTTACCAATGCTCCGATACCATGTGAGAATGCACGGGAGAAAATATTATTGATTAATTGACAATGCTACAATGAGCCATATATGTACAATACATGTCCTGCTCCCAGTACATATAGGATTAGGGTTATTTACTACTATTTATACAATGAAACTAACAAAAGCCTTGGTGGATAGAGTTACCTGATACATGTTATTCGTGAGAGGTGGCAGGTATTACATAAAATTAGTCGAGATGCGCGCAAGCTGATCGAATTACAACGGTTATAAAAAGGTCTCACTCAAACAACACACTAAAAATGTGTTGATTTTCATCATTGTGCGAGATGTGTTTGGCAAAACTCACAAAAATGTCAACCCACCCGCCCTACCTCGCTTGGACCCGCCCCGCCCTGCCCCACTTGATTTTTTCTTTCTTTTTTGTTTAATTTTTTTTTCTAAAACAAACTAGTTGACACTTTATTGTTTTATAAAATGGAGAGTTTAATAGAATCACATAAACATAAAACTAAGAGAGTATTACGCTAATCGTCCAAAGTAAATGGGTTACTATCGTTTCCTATTATTAATATGATATCTTGACTTATGTAATATCATTTTGGCGAGACTTATGCATATTGAGTAATTATAAAATCAAAATAGTATTCGTGCTAGTGAAAAAGAATGTGAAATTGTAGTTGTAATGATGCTTTGTTTAAAAAAAGATAAAATTCAAAGTAGCCTCTC
>MU692061.1:64170-76972 GCA_026770625.1 Nicotiana glauca
ATAGCACGGAATGACTCTTCGTGCAAATATAATAAAAAATAGCACGGAATGACCCTTCGTGCAAATATAATCAAAAATAGCACGGAATGATCCTTCGTGCAAATATAATCAAAAATAGCACGGAATGACCCTTCGTGCGTTAACACTCTTCCTCACCCAAATAGCAGTCACAACCGAACGGACGAGAGAAAAATAGACAATAATAAGAAATGTCCCGGCAAGGGAATAACACAATTAACAACTAAATCCCGGCAAGGGAACAACATCATTAGCTTTCACATCCCGGCAAGAAAAAATATTAAGTATATTTAACAATCCAGGCAAAGGATCAATCACAACTCCTTTCAATACTTTCGTCTCTTACTCAATGGTATTTATCATTCGAGCCAACGCTCCAAAGTATTAATATTTCATGATTTATCCTCAAACTCTTCACATTATGTAGTTATCATTAATTAGCTTAGAAGAGTTCCAAATTATCTCAAAAATAAGTACAAACAAGGACCCACGGTCATGCTAGACTCCGGTGTATAGACACTCGTCACCACGTCTATACACCGCACTTGATCATTTAGCAAATAGCAATTTGTAATACTCTAATCTTATTCCCTCAAGCCAAAGTTAGATCAAACACTTACCTCGGTCCGAAAATAGCAATCAACGCTCTAAAACCGCTTTTTCTTTAGAATCCGACTCCGACACAATGATATCTAGGCACAATTCGATTCAATAGTATCAATAAGAGCTCAAAAACATAATCACATAGTCTAGAAATGCATTTCCTACCATTCTTCCAAAAATAGCAAAATCCGACACCGGACCCACATGGTCCAAACTCGAGGCTCGGACCAAATTCCAATCACCCATAATCCCATGAGTTTAAATATATAATTTGTTTTAATATTCGACCCAAAATTGAGGTTGAATCGCCCAAAATTCCCAAAAATCTAACTCTACCCAAAAGCCCTAATTTCTACTTTGATTTCATATTTTTAGGCTAGGATTTTAGTGATTAGATGAAGAAATAATGAGGGAATGATGTTAAGATTACTTACCCAAAGAGTTATGGAGGAAGGAGAGCTTGAATTTTGTCTATGGAGGGTTTAAGGGAGGAGCTCGTGTGAAAAAGTGGGAATAATCCCGTAATGAACACTGTTTCAGGCTTTTAAAATCACTGGAGGAAATAACACAATGCGTTCGCGATAGAAGGGTCGCGTTCGCGATGAATAAATGTTGGCAACTATCGTGTTCGCGGACAAGGCATGCAAACGCGAAGAAGGAAAATATAGGGGCCCAAAGACTGGTCTACGCGAACGCGTTGGGCATCACGCGAACGCGATGGAGAAGCGACCTAAAGCTTCGCGAACGTGTGGACCCAATCGCGAACGCGAAGAAGAGAGGACTGACTCCATGCGATCGCGTGAAAAAGCACGCGAACATGAAGCAAGAAAATCCCTAAAGCAATACGGACGCGAGCCTGGGGCCGCGTTCGCGAAGAACAAAACTGCTGTGTAAAATTGCAGAAAAATCTGGTGCATTCTAAGTCCAAAAACACTCCGAACCACCCCCGAAATCATTCCCGAGCCCTCGGGGCTCCCAACCAAACACACATACTAACTCAATATAATCCTACGAACTTGCTCGAGCGATCAAATCGCTAAATAACATCAAAATCAAAGAATCAACCCCCAAAACTCATAATTTTCATTTCAACGTTCATAACTTCCAAATTTCCCATTTTTATTCTGAAACATGTCAAACGGCTTCCGTTTCCAACCCAACTTTACAGATAGTGCTTAACACATTTTTAAAACTTGTACAGGGCGTCGGAACCAAAATACGAGCCCGATACCTATATTTTCTAACTCATTTTCATTTCTATTTTTCTTAATAATTTCAGAAAACAATTTAACAGAAAAATTCTTTTACCAGGGTTCTGGACCTCGGATTTCGACTCCGGGCACATGCCCGAGTCCCATATTTTTCTACGGACCTCCCGGGACTGTCACATCACCTGTCCGGGTCCGTTTACCCAAAATATTGATCAAAGTCAACTATATCAATATTAATATCATAATTCTTCAAATTTTTCACAGAATTCATATATTTTAACATAAAAATTTTCCGGCTTCGCGCCCGGACTGCTCACGCAAATCGACGCAACTAAAAGTGAAGTTTCCAAGACCTCGAAAGCACGGAAAAAGGGGAAAAATACGGTGATGATCCCTTTGGGTCGTCACACTTCTCTTATGTAGATGTTAGTGAAACAATGAAAATGAAGCAATAATCAACTAATTTCTATACTAATGAGGCAATATTCTTTATTATTTCTATCTATGACACCTTATTATATCCCCAGTAACCACCAATCAAATTAATTCCCGTCTAAAAAAATGGACGAAGAAGGAACCAAAGCCAAGGGCATAAAAACAATCACTGCAAAATCTGTCGAGATATTTTCATTTTTTGAAGATGAACTATCAAGGAAAAAAAATTATTCTCAAGTTATTTTAAATTTCATATCAAAATTATATATTTAACTCCACCCATTTCTTGATTTCTAACATGACAAACTAGTTTGATGTTTTTTATATTAGTTAATTCCCGAGGACAATTTCTATTTCATTTCAACCCAAAAAGCAAAAAGAATCGAAGAAAAGAGAAGAAATTAAAAAAATAGGAAAAAAATTTAACATCACTAAACATGGGAATATTTTCTCATGTCCATTTTTTTCACAAGTACTTCACCAATCTAATATTAATTGAAGCACACTAAAAAAAAAAAAAAAAAAACAATTTAGGCAAAAATAAGTAATCATTTCCATTTTCTTCTCTAATAAAAGTGAACGAAATAAAATTAAACTATACCTAGTCAAGAAAAATATATATTTTTAAACTCCAAAATAAATTGATCAATACTTACCCGATGAAGAAAAAATAAGTTGTCACCACCCCTCCCCCTAATAGATTCATAGAACAAAACAAATAATCTATTCAACGGAGAAGTCAGAATTTTGCAAACCCACGTACACAGACAAGTATAAGCAACCAAATAAAATAGAAATTTCTCAAAAAATAAAATGAACATAAAACGAAAAAGAAAAGAAAGAAAGACAAATACATATTCTGAGTACATGACTTCTCATAAAATATACTCCTATAGTCCTACTACACGGATATGAAGAGGACTACCTTGAATTCAAGTTGCTGCTCAACATAGAAGTACTTGACCGCACAATTAATCTTCCTAAATCCCAGCCATAGTTTGGTCGTCTGCAAACCAATTAATAAGATGCGACTCATGATGACAGATCTCCTTCATTTCTTCTTCTTACTTTTTCCCTTGTCTTTCTACTCCTCAACAGTCTAAAAATCACCTTTTTTATAGGTTCTTGTATGCATCATGCATCTTCTTCGTCACTAATTTTCTTGTTAAATAATGATTGTCTTCCAATTAAATGATGATTAACGATTCTCCTTTCTTCCGAGCACTCCAACTACTATAGATTAATATATTTCAGTTCAGGTCATCAATTAAAAATGTCTCTAGATAAAGATGGATGGCGGTTTATTAAAAAAAGAAACAAAATACTATTAAAAAGAATGAAACTTGGAACATGAATAAAAATGGAGAAATGAACGCATCAAGTGCAACCAAAATGAACTCATACAAAAAGTGCAAGAAAAATAAAAAATAAAACGCTAGAAAAGTTCATTCCGCATCCAGAAATTAAAACCTGAACCAAAGGGGAGGATTTCAAAGATTTACGAACAACAACACTTGAGAGAGAAGATAAATAAATTTGGTGCTTATCATACCAAGTTATCTTGCTGCTAAATATTTGTTCGGCCGAGGGAAAGATATTCATAATAATAAAAGTGTCCTTTAAGTTTTTCTTCTTCTTTTAAAGTAGCACGTTGATTAGTAGAAGAAACGGTACATGTAATCGTTACTGCTTTAAAGGAAAACAAAAAGACTGCATTATAAGAATTGAAAAAATGTTGTTTCATTTTTTAGCCGTTTCTCCTTTTGGGCTATTAAAAGTGAGATGACATAATGGAGAAATAAAGGGAAAGAAGTCAATAAAAGGAAAAAAATAATTATAATTAGCTTTCTTGCCCAAAGAGAGGTGTCAAGTCAATATTCTTTTTCCATTCTTTATATAAATACTAGTGAATTTTCTCGCGCTTTGCGCGATTATAATTGATGTTAGTAATTTATTACATAAAATTATATACTTTGTTAAGCTGGAGAAGGTATTTTCTGTCATTACATAGTATAATATAAATACAAAAACTAATTCGATTAATTGATGAAATCACAAATATAAATAATTTTTATTAGATTTTGATTTTGATGTTCTCTCTTCCATTAAATAGTAAAAGTTTGTTTTTCAAAAATTTACTATCAAATATAATTAAACATGAAATGAAAAGTAAATAGAAATAGGAAAGGAAAAAGGAAATAAATGTCAATGCAAGTTGCAACGCCTGTTGAGTGTTTAATTGAATTACAATTTGGACAGATACTTCTTTTCATATTCATTTTCTTATTATTTTATTTTTTTCGTTTATATTCTTTATAGTCCGTTTGGCCAAGCTGCAAAAATCAGTTTATTTTGAGAAGTATTTTTTTTTCAAAAGTACTTTTGGTGAGAAGCAGTTTATGTTTGGCTAATTAGTTTGAAAAGTACTTCTGAGCAGCAATTAGTGTTTGGCCAAGCTTTAAAAAACTGCTTCTAAGTGTATTTTTCTCAAGAGTGTTTCTCAAAAAAATATTTTTTGAGAGAAGCTACTTTTTTCTGCCTCTCCAAAACTGTTTCTGCTTCTCCTCAAAAGCACGTTTTTTCCTTCCAAAAGTTTGGTCAAATACCTTAATTTTGGCGAAAAGTGCTTTTGGCCAAAAGAAAAATAATTTTTGGCCAAAAAGAAACTTGGCCAAACATGCTAACTCCTCCTCAATTCTCCATCACCTAAAAGAGTTGTTCTCCAAAAAAAAAAGGGTAAGAAAGTTGTCATGTCACGCTGACATGCAAGATATGATTTTTGTTTAATGATATCAAGAATAAAACTCGTTAAGCAGCTACCCTCTTGCTCTTCCCCCGTTCATCCTTCCCAATGTATATCATCTTGTTCTTGAAATTTTGTAAGTATTCTACATCCAGATCCCGTCTAAAAGAACAATATGATAAGAAGAAAAAGAAGAAAATTTCAAGTTATACACAATTTTTGGCCGAGTCTCTGCCTTTTCAGAGTAGGGGTAAGACTGCCTACATCCTACCCTCCCTAGATCCCACTAGTGAGATTATACTGAGTTGTTGTTGTACACAATTTTTGACCGAATATATAGGCAACATTTGTTGTTGGTTTGCCTTCAAATGTTGGAATTCCTGGTGTATGATAATCTATCAAACACAAAAGAACAAAATTAATCCAAACCCATCAGTAATAGCAATATCATAATTCAATATAATTATACATCCTAATATAAAGACAAAAAATAAATAGCATAAAGCTCTACGAAAGATTCTTCACTACCAGACAAACTGAAAGTAAGGAATAAATGGGCAGACATAAGACATTTCAAAATTATTAAAATTGGGAGACTTTTAGGCTTTATAGTTGATATAAAAAATTGTAAGAGGCTTCTGAAGCTCCACAAGAAAAAAACGATTTTTTTTATTTATGAGGCATTTTAGTTTTGAATAGGTAGTAACAGTTGTTTACTTGATAATAAATTTTAGGTTTTACTAATACATTAAATTGGATATAAAAAATAAGTGGAAAAAAGGTAGAAATCCAAATAAAAGATAAATATGAATGCCGTGAGATGTGCCACATCACTTTTTATATATATATATATATATATATATATATATATATATATATATATATATGTGTGTGTGTGTGTGTGTGTGTGTGTGTGTGTGTGTGGCCAAACTTCTAGGAAGCTCAAAGTATTTTTTTTCTTTTAAAAATTACTTTTTAAAAATTTAAGTTGCTTGATCAATTCATAGAAGTATTTTTTGCCAACAGCAAAAGTAAATCAGTTTTAGGAACAAGCAAAAAATTCTAACTTATTCCAAAAAATAGAAGCAAAACTAGAAAATTAATTTATTCAAGACAAAACTATCCTAGCCATAAAATTATTGTTTTTTCAAATTATCCCTTACTAACTTAAGTTTCTTCTTTTTTTGTTTTTAGTTTTTAACATTCTTTTAAAATTAAAGATATCATATACATGAATCATATTTTAATTTTTCAAATTCTTTATTGATTTTTCTTGTTTTTGATGTTTTTCTTTGTGTATAACTTTTAAAATTATCTTTTTCTTTTTCTTACACTAAAGTAAATTATCTACCTCCTTCTCTGGATTATCATTTATCTTCACACAAATAATCATTTATAATTTCTTGTTATATGTTATTAGTTCCTGAATGTTTACAACAGCTATCAAACCTAATTTGTAAAAATTATTTATAAATAGGTAATAGATTTACACTTGCATTACATAATCTATCTATATATTATTAAAGGAAGAAGAAAAAATATCCACATTAAGCTAAGTGGCAGTCTCGCAGTAGACCACTTGATAATTTAGGACAAAGTTAGTAAGATTAGGTAATAATTTGTTTATTTTTTAATTTAAAATAAAAAAAATAGATTATATATTATGTGTTGTTATATATATATATATATATATACCGTGACTATACATAATTTCATCCGACGACATTATTCTCGTGATAAGGAATTCAACTTTTATGCTAATGCAGCCATTATTGAAGAAATTGAGGAAGGAGATGGACCTTCTGATATTCCTTTAGAAATGCAAAGATTTTCTTCTACTAATATGGACGTGTTATGTGATAGAAGTAGAGATGAAATTATTGAGAAATATTATCATGTGAGAGAGACTTTACTTATTATTTCATGGTGGATTGTCAATATATAATAATTAGTGGAATAGACTTCTAATTTATATTGAATGATATTTTTTGATTCTTCAAATCATCATTAATTAATAATAAGTAATTATACTAGATATATTACATGCTTTGGTATAACACATATGTAAAATTGATTTAAAACTTTAATATGTTTGTTTACTCTATGATTCATATATTAATTAAATAAAATAAAAAATAATAAAAGTCTGTTACGATGAATTTTTAAGTTTTTTTTTTCTTTAAAAGAATTATAAGATCTTGGTACTACTTTTTTGGTAATTTGGCTCAAAGATATTTTTTAAAAAGATTGGCCAAATACTCCCGGCCCTGTGATTATATAATATAATCTAAATTCTGTCAATTTTTTTGGGATAAAAGCAGTAGTTAATCATATGGAGTTTTAAATAATTTGTTGTGTGTTGGCATAGGAGAGAGTGTGTATTAAGCATTTCTGATTACCTATTTTTTATGGGTTCCATATTATTTAGTAACTTCAGCAGAAAAGTGGAAAGAATTCCATTAAGACTACTTTAGTACAGAGATTTGATTTACTTTGTATAAACCAATTACAATAAAAACTTAACTTCCAGATGGTACAAAACACATTCTTAGTTACATCAACCAACTTATTCATTATGCAATATTCCTAATGCTTGATCTGAGTTAACATACAAAAGTACTGATATTACTATTATGAACTTCAGTCTCAACTTCTTGGTTGCTCTGCTTTCTTCAGATTATTTACATTCAGTTATCCTATACAATGCTAAGTGGATGATGATACACATATTGTATTTATTGAGTTGTGTGAGCAAAATATTAGAAAAAGAAATAGAGCAAACACTTACTTAAATAAAATGGGTGAAAAAGTCTTGTTGACGAGTTTTGTAAGAAGACGGGAAAAGACTATGATAAAAAAATAAAAAATAATTGGGATTACATGAAAGGAAAATGGATACTTTTTAAGCAGTTGATGAGAGGGGAGACGGGGTTAGGATGGGATACCACAAAAAATACGATTATGGCATATGATGATTGGTGGGAGCGAAAAATTAAGGTACATCTCTCACATTATCATATGTGTAATTTTTATTTTTGTCATTGTTAATTTTATCAGTTTGATTAAAGTAGTTTTTATTTTCTCTTTTTTACAGTAGAATCCAAAATATAAGAAATTTAGGAACAAAGATCTTTCGCTCATATAGTTTCGCTACGATGCACTGTTTGCAGATGTTGTTACCATAGGAGAAAGAGCACGTGCAGCAATCAAGAACAATCATCGGGCTCAGACTTAATCTTGATGAAGAAGGAATAAATGTCATTGATGATTGTGACAAAGAATACTTTACTCATCCTAATGATGAAATGAGCGATGAAAGTGATGATCTACAGGATATAAATTCTGCCATGTTTCTAGAGCCATCACTAAAAAGAAAAAAATCAACTGATGGTATTAGCACTAGTAGTCAAGCAAGAAAGAGCAAGAAAAGAACAGCTGCAACAATAATAAAAGAGGATATACACTCTCTCGTAGAGTTTATGTCTAGCAAAAGCAATGCTACATCTCCTGCAGTTGATGAGACATCCATCGAGAAGTGTATTGACACGTTGGAACAAATTCCTGATATTCTAGTTGGGAGTAAAATTTATAATTTTACTATGAATATGTTCCGCAAAAAAAATAACTGGCAGATATTTTTGGGGATGCCTACTAATGAAGCTCGCAAGAATTGATTGGAGTTTAACTATCAGTTATACCTCAAGAAAAATGAATAGTGTATCGTTGTGGTTGAGTATTTTTATTATTCCGTATTTGAATATTATGATTGTATATGTAGACGTTATTATGGTTTATGTGTAAACTTTATATTGCTTCTTGTTTAGACATTGGATTGTATCACCAAACTTTTATTAAATTAAAGCTTCTGTTTGTGGTAAAATTTATGTTTGAAAGCCTTGGTTCTATTGTTAATCTTATATTATTAAACTTCTGTTTGGTTCTGTTTTGTGGTAAGCTTATATTGCTTCTATTGTTAAGCTTTGGTAAACTTTATGTTTGAAGGCCTCTTCAGTACATAAAAAAGAACCGAAGAAAGCATATGTTTGAAAGCTTATTTGGAAAGCATATTGCTAAACTTTATGTTTTCATTTTTAGTAAAATTGAGAGTTCGGACTCTAGTGACATAGTAGATCCTTATCCAAGTTATTCGTCAGACGATGAAGATGAAGAAGAAATGGATGAGATACAGAGGGAGTAAGATGAGAAGGAATGGACGGCCTTATGTCAAATTGCAGGTAAATTGATTTTGATGTACTGCAAAAAATTACCTATGCAAGGAACCTTGTCATACATCTAGTCGCTCTGGAAACGTATTTATTCAAGAGATATTAAGAGGAAACGAGACTCGTTGTTATGATCTATCAAATGACTTAACTGAAAAGTATGAGCTTAAACCCACACGTGGAATATCTATATACGAGATTTTAGTCATGTTCTTGATGGCTTGTGCACATGGAGCTGGAAATCGATTGATACAGGAAATTTTTCAACATTCGGGAGAAACAATTTATAGACACTTTCATAGTGTCTTAAAGGCCGTTTGTGAGCTTACAAGAGATATAATTAGACCACATCAAAATTATAATGATGGTGCAGGAGCTCACAAGCCATGTAATAGTCGATATCTCCCTTTCTTTAGAGTAAGCAATATTTTTACATAATTATTTTTTATTAATCTTATAAGTTAACTTTTATAAGTATTACTAACTTAAGTTGAATTTATACTTGTAAATGTATGTAGGAATGTATTGGAGCACTTGATGATACACATGTTAAAGCAAGATTACCGCAAGGTCAAGAGATACCATATATTGTCCGTAAAGGTTATCCGACTCAAAATATTCTTGATGTCGTATATTTTAATATGTGTTTTACATTTGCATGGATTGGGTGAAAAGGAGCAGCGCACGATAGTCGTATATTTGGTGAAGCCCTTCGTAGATCGGAACTTAACTTTCCACGTCCAATTGGAAATAAGTATGATATAGTTGATGCAGGATATCCTCACATTAAGGGATATATGGCTCCATACAAAGGAGAAAATGTAAAATATCACCTAGCACAATTCCGCCGCGGTGCAACAAGATAATTGCGAGAACCAAGAGGGCGAATTAAAAAATTTAACTATTTACATTTTTCTTGTAGAAATATTGTAGAGCGCACATTTGGGGTTTGGAAAGCAAGATAGTCTATTTTGCGAGACATGCCTTTCTATCACATTGACACTCAAAGAGACATCGTACTTGCTGCTATGGCCATTCATAACTATATTAGAAAGAAATACAATATGGATGATGCATTCCGAGCAGCTGAGAATGAGAGATATGTTATATCTGTTGATCCTGATGTTGGTATATCTTTGAGAGCTAATAACAATATAAATGCGGAAAACGTGGAAGAGCAAAGTGATCTTGATTGGATGGGTATTCGCGATTTGATTGCTAATGAAATTGTGAAGCTTGATACTTGTAGTTGTATGGATCTTTTAAATACTAATATTTATTATTTTACATTCCAATTGAGAAATGTTATTTTGTTTTGTTCTCTTGAGATACGCATATAATGACCTAATATGACGACCCAAAGGGGTCATCACCGTATTTTTCCCTTTTTATGCGCTTCCAAGGCCTTGAAAACCTCACTTTTAGTTGTCTCGATTTGCGTGCACAGTCCGGACGCGCAGCCGAAAAGCTTTTATGTTGAAATATGTGAAGAATTTAAAGAATTTTGATAGTAGTATGGTTAAAGCTGACTTCGGTCAATATTTTTGGTAAACGGACCTGGATCTGTAATTTGACGGCCCCGGAGGGGCCGTAGAAAAATATAGGACTCGGGCATGTGCCCGGAGTCGAAATCCGAGGTCTAGAACCCGAGTAAAAGAATTTTTCTGTTAAATTATTTTTATGAAATTATTAAGGAAAATGGAAATGAAAAATCGATTAAAAGACTATGGTATCGGGCTCGTATTTTGGTTCTGACGCCCGGAACAAGTCTTACATATTGTTTAAGCGCTTTTTATGAAGTTTGGTCGGAATCGGACGTCGTTTGACGTGTTTCGGACTATGAGTTCCAAGTTTGAAAGTTTAAAAAGTTTGAAATGAAAATCATGTGTTTTGAGGCTCGATTCTATGTAAATGATGTTATTTTGGCGATTTGATCGCATGAGTGAGTCCGTAGGATATTTTTGAGTTAGTGTGTATGTTTGGTTTGGAGCCCCGAGGGCTCGGGTGAGTTTTGAGTAGGTCCTGGGAGGCCTTAGGCTTAAAGTATCAGATGTTGCAGTGTTGCAGGACCCAGCGCGGCCGCGGTCATTTCCGCGCGGTCCCCGCTGGAAGGCACGCGGCCGCGGTGCAGTTCGCGCGGTCCGCGTGTCCAGGCTCAGAGGGGTCCTCAGCCTTGGTTCGACCAGCGCGGCCGCGTACCAAGTTCGTGCGGTCCGCGCTGGGAGATTGAGAGAAGGCCCCAGGTGCAAGTCCACCAGCGCGGCCGCGCCAAAATCGTACGGTCCGCGCTGGGTAGGTTCAGAGAGTCGGTTTCCCTCCCTTCCTTGGCGCAGCCGCGGGATATTTTTGTGCGATCCGCGCCAGTCCTTTAGTAAAGTATATAAATCCGAGATTTTTAGTCATTTTACACTTTTTCAAAACCCAAAACATAAGAGGCGATTTTCCAAACGATTCTTCATCTTTAGAACGATTGATAAGTGATTTCTAACCTATTTTCTTTACTTCTTAACATCTTTAAACATAATTTCAACTTCAAAACAAAAATTTTAGTGGGGAAATTTGGGAACTTAGGGTAGCACCTAGGGTTTCAAAAATTAGGGGTTTTGGACCTCAATTTGGGATCCGATTCCAAAATAACTTAATATCTGAGCTCATGGGGGAATGGGTAATCGGGTTTTGGTTTGAACCTCGGGTTTTGACCACGTGGGCCTAGGGGCATTTTTTGAATTTTGAGTAAAACTTTGGGAAATTCGTTATCATGCATTCAAGTTGATTCAATTAGCATTTGTTGATACATTCAAGTAATTTGTGACTAGATTCGAGCGGTTTGGTGGTGAATTCGAGGGGTAAAGCTATTCTAGAGGATTGAGTTGAGTTTGGAGCATTCGAGGTAAGTGTTTGATATAACTTTGGCTTGAGGGAATAGGATTAAAGTATTATTAATTGCTAATTGCTAAATGACCGAGTACGGTGTATAGGCATGGTGACGAGTATCTATACACCGGTGTCTAGCATGACCGTGGGTCTTTGTTGTTAGTTGTTCTTGGTATATTTGGGACTATTCCAAACTAATTAATGATTTTTTACATAATGTGAGAAGTTTGAGGATTATTTATGAATTGTGAATTCCTTGGAGCGTTGGCTCAAACGATAAAATACTATTGAGTAAAGAATGAAAGAATTGGTAAGAAATGCGATTAAATCCCTTACCGGGATGACTTGAGTATATTGATTTTCTCCCTTGCCGGGATGTGGAAGTTATTGTCATTGCTGCCCTTGCCAGGACATTTCTCATTACTGTTTATTCCCCTTGTTCGTTTGGTTGTGCCTGTTGTTTGGGTGAGGAAGAGTGATAATTGCACGAAGGTTTATTCCGTGCTATTTTTTTATTATATTTGCACGAAGAGTCATTCCATGCCGTTGTTGATTATATTATGCACGAAGTGTCATTCCGTGCCATTGTTGACTATATTATGCACGAAGGAACATTCCGTGCCATTGTTGATTATATTATGCACGAAGGGTCATTCCGTGCCATTGTTGATTATATTATGTACGAAGGGACATTC